>OMLF01010828.1:42747-72002 GCA_900302615.1 Holocentrus rufus
AACCATTATGAATGCAGAATGTTGTAAACATGCAAGAAATAATACAACTGAAAGTTTCATTCAATTTCATGACAATGTTGTGCATTTGAAATGTTTGGTTCCTAATAAGAAATGCGCATTATCAAATTTGACATGAAAGTTAATTAAATGGTAACACTACGATAAATTTCCTGAATTAATCATTCACTACTGTGGACTACACAGGAGTTAGTCATTAGTTACCATGTTGGCTATAAAGGATTGATAAATAATTCTAAATGAACTATTCTTGATTTGTAATTAGACAATCGTGGCTAAATAACATGTAGATTGCAAATGTTAAATCATCATCAATTAATAATTCTACATTGGAGATACTCAGAGATTTGCTGTGCTCATGATTTCTTCATTAAAGATCAAGAATCAGTGCTATCAAGAATAGTACTGAGGTTATTTCATCTTATCATGTGACCTTTGCTTCTAAAGGAGTTGCAGCATGAGCACAGAAACATCTCTGATTCCACTGTCCTTTTTGTGGATCAAAATTAAGCTGCAATGCTGCTCACTGAGGAAAATTGATTTCACATTGGATATATTTAAAAAAATCTATTCAGGGGAAAAATCTGTGAATCCGCAGAATGAGCTTTGAACAACCCAAACAGCTGATACAGAGGTAACATGATTTAATTTTGGATAACATCAAATATTTTCACATGAAACCTTTTATCTCTGATTAGCATCAGTTCCCTCTGGACCTTGAAATAATGCTTTGACGTAGATTCCCTCGTCTTGTGGCATCAGGAGCCTTTAATGTTTGAACTTTTCACCCTTGTGCACCCGCTTACACTTACCCACTTGACTAGTCTTATACACCCAAGGCTGTTTGTGCTGTTTCTGTTGTGTCTCTTTGGTCAAACAGTAATAATACAAAGATAACTATTTATCTGTCTATGTATCTACACATGCCTATATGTGTGTACAGATTTATGGCCCTCTCTCCACATGTCAGCTAAGTTATTTCTGTCCCACCTCCAGTATTTAGTTTAACAGTGGACTTCTGCCTCTTGGGACCTAGAGCACTGCTGTTTTTCTATCCTACCAGGTAGTGCATTGCCTTCATCTGACATCCCTGGTGGAAATCAGTCCCCTATTAGATGACTAGAATTAAAACTCAGCAGGGGTCTGGATCCTGAGGTCCATGACTGAGAACCACTGTCATAACGAATACACAGAGGGCGTGGACTTTCTGTAAGAGAAGGTTGTCTGCCATTTCCTGTTTCAACACGCTGTCATTAATAACCGCCAACCTCTGGGTCCCTAATTGGAATCTGGGCCAGTGGCCCAATGGGAGCAGTCGATGCTGAGGCATGCTGTTGAGTAAACACATGCAAGCTTTACAAGAATTACTGCCTGGAAATTTACAAGGCTCTGGATATCCTGCCTGGATGTGCATATTATGCCCACGTTTACAACTCTCACACAGACTTTCCCATGAAATGAGATATTGCTCCAGCTTCAATGAAATACCCTCTCCCTCACTGTGATCAAAAGTACTTCTGTTCACATTCTCAATCTGTTAGAGACTAGACATCTTGATAGAATTATTCAAAGCTTTTTTTGTACAAGAACAATGTTACTGTTCTGCAAAGTTTTGATTGCATTATGGACTGAAGTTCCCTTCTTGCATACAGCCCACTCATTTCCCTTGCACAGGTGCTGTTGCTAAGAGACTGAGACACCACAATCATGTTTGCCTAAGTCAGGTCATGAGTTGTAATGTCAGTTTTTCCATGCAACATCATTCCTTACAGTGGATCCTGCAAATGCTACAGGGGTAGAAGTCTCCATTCAAAAGAATCGCTATTTTTCTCCTAGTGAAGGTACTTGTAAATGAATAGATGTCACTGGCTAATTGTTGGCTAATTGGTGTCATGCAATTATCAATATGCAAAATAAGCTCTAAGAAACTGCATGCATCTTCATCTGTTAGTCTACATAATATATATACAGATATGGCCTATATCTGGAGTAAATGTCTCTGAGGCATGTTCCAATTAACAGACGGAGTCAATGGCTGAACCTTGGAATTCAAAACCTTAAAAGATTATATTTTTAGGTAACAGGGAAAAAGATCCATTTTTGTTAGTCATATTTAAAATTATTATATTTCCATCCATATTGCCAGAACCCATCTGAAATAAAACATAAGATTTTGAAGCTACTGTATATAACTTAACAGCAGACATATCATCAGCACATTCATAGCGTTTGGGCTGGCTCTTGTGTGAAATTACACTTTTATTCCACTCATAATGTCAGCCTAATCAAAGGTTTTAGACTTAATGCCTTAGCCCTTTTGCTGCCCTGCCACCATGAATACCACGCTTTCATTTTAGCCTCTCAAGTGTGATACAGCAAATATTTATGTTTTTCACTCCATCTCCTTGGAAACACGTTTGAAGGTCTCTTAATAGGATTTTTGAGGACTGATTGAATTACTCCACCATGTAGCAGTGCAGTTTTCCATGGCAGTAGAGCCAATGTGGAAGTGGGAAAGATTCCTCCTTCGCAGCATTTCAGGTCCTTTCCAAGGTCCAAAGATTTTAACACTGCATGGCTTTTCAGTATTAAATGATTACCAGAACTGGCTATCTTACAACATCATGCAAAAGTCCATAAAGTCCATGAGGTGATTAATTATTGATTGTCCACTTTCTCTTTTGATTTGTGGGTCAATATTTTACTTTCAACTATACCTGAGTGTTTTAATTTCTGGACCTTTTGAAAAAAAAATCTGACAACTTTATTTAAGATATGTAAAAAAAAAAGTGTTACTTCTGCTAGCCCTTGTAGCAGTGTAGTGTTAATACGTTGATTTGCACTATTAATAATCATGAAATGCATGGTATTACAACGTAGTAAATGATGATTACTATTAATGCCTGAGGGAGGACGGCAGCGGGCCATACCAAGTCGGAATGGGTGTGTAGGTTGTAATTGAAGGCTTCGGCTAAGTGTCATTGTGTGCTTTTTAAAAGTTATTTATTTATTTTGCGTTTTGAATAGCAATGACACCAAGTTTGAATTGCATTTTAAATTGTTATGACACTCCTGGCCGTCATTCTCCATGCAGAAATGTGCCACTCGCGTACTCTTCCTTTTATTCCCCCCCTCAAAGTGGTTTGGCTGCACGCGGATATTGTTACAATCAATGTTGAAGCTAAAGCGCAGGAGCGAGCCCTCGGTCTCGTGCAGTCCTGTTCAGTCCTGCACTGACGCTGAACCAGCAGCTGCAGGAGGGACAAACTTTGTGTTTTTCTGGTCCTTTGTTGCAGAAGTGAAGATGACTTAACGTCGAAAGGTTCTCCTCTGGCCAGGTAGTAAGGCTTTGGTCCAAATACCTTACATTTATACACGCGTTAACGCAGTCATCATCATTTATTGTCGTTTGTGTGTACTCAAAGTTGATAACATTGTGGAAAAGTTTAGTGTCTACGAGTTTCTTTAAGTAAGAAATGACATGACAGCATTTTAACTCTGTTTTGCTACGTCAAAGAGGATAAATATTTGTGTATATTCTGTTAAATACACGCTAAACTGCAGTTTTAGTATTGCCCCATTCAGTTTTAGTAGTTATAGCGTCTCCTTATTCATTCATGCTCTGCAGTAGTTGGCACAAAAAACTTGTGGCGTGTAGTAGTGCTTTGAACGTCATATTGACTTCGTTATTACAGCATTATTGGGCTAAAACAGGTAACTGCTTGCAAGTGAGTGTTAATGGCCTCTAAAGAGAGAAAAGCTGAGTGAGAGAGAAGTTGTGTTTTGTGTGCTGTGCTTGGCTATCAACCCATTGCTTTATGAAAATCTTCTGCCTAACAACCCATTTTGGTATGCACATTAATACAAAGCCTACTGTTTGGGCCACTATGCCCCCCTCCATCTCTAACTGAAGATAAAAACTGTTGTCAGAATCCTGTAGGTGGAGAGGCAGTGTGGTTACCTTGCAGCTCATATTGACTCACTCTCAAGTCACCACAACCTGTGTGAAGAGATTGAGAGAAGTACTTTGAGTCACAAGGCCTGGTTTCATATCACTCCCAATCTCCACAACACATTTCAGGTTTTGTTATATCCCCCATGAGCTTGTATCTGTAATTAACATCATGCCTCGTGTTTGTGGTTTAGCAGAGCTGGGTTTTTTTTTTGTATCCTTACAAGATCTAACCATGACTGTCTCTGTTCCTTATTTTTATTTCTGTTTGCGGAGCAAAGATATGGGCCTGAGACAGAGTAACTTGGACAGAAGCTGGTAGGCCTATTGGAAGTGTCAGTTCAAATTATTAAGTGTGTTATAGTTAATTCATTGCTTTGATGCCTTGGCAGAGACATAGTGAGGGGTGAACCCATGTCAACCTCTGCTACCCATTGTTCTTCAACTAATATGAACTTTTTTCAAATAAATTCATCAGCAAGCAGAATTGACCTACGTTTTTGAGGCTTCATTAAAATATGTTTTTTTCTTTATAAGACAATAAAATGCATGAGATTCTGAAAATATCTCTTTTATGTGTGCTGATGCATTGGCGGGCTTGTTTTAATCACTGACCACGGTTCATAATGTACATACCTCTTTTTACAACTACATTATTGCCCTGTCAGCATTTCAAAATGAAAGCAATGCTGAATATGGTACATTGTGACAGTGATGCACTTGACTACAGAACTGTCGGGGTTGTTTGCTGTCCCTTTGGGGGTTAGGAAGTGACTGTCTGTGGTGTGTTTTGCCCTCTCTAATAATGCATGAGAGTTGGTTGATATTTGTGGACACCATAAACGACATACCAGGAGGAACTGGTTTGGTACCAACTGAAAATACCTGGAAATGTGTCTTGCAGCCACCATAATAGAAGTTGTCCTTGACTTACAGGGATGGGTAGACAGTTTCATTAACAACACAGGAAATGCAATAGATTTAAGACCATACAACAACATGCTCTTACAAATGCAAGGTGTTAGCTGAAGTTCAGGTTGCAAGCGAAGCAGAAAGTCAGGTGAAGATTTAATCACATGCCAGCTCTAGTATCTAATTACAAAGGAGATGTTGATAAGGGTGCCTCACACACTATGGCTTCTTTGGGTCTCTGAGAAGTCGGAGCATTTTTACTGTGGTGGTGGTAAAGTATTTTAAATGATTATGGCAGTTTTTTGCTTTCATTTTTAAAATCACTGGTGGAATGCTGCAGCTTGCTGTGCTGTGGCAGTTTTAACAAACTTTATTAAATTAGCATATAAACATATTGCTTAATGCACTTATTGATTTTATTGGACGACGGCAGACTTCTCAAATCGTCTTAGTAAGGAGCAGATAACACAAGCTGACCCTGTCTGCCTCCATTCGAGATAATTACTTTTTTGCTTTAATCTTTGTAGTAATTGTTCCACTTGACAGTTAGCTTAAGTAAGATGGGGTTGTTTCAGATAGATGGGCTAGTCTGTAGACAGACAAGAGGGACTTGTTTTGGATATGGGATAGCCATAATTTATGGAAGCAATTAAGGCCAGTTGGTTTTTAAGGGGGATCACTCTGTGCTCCAGTGTGTGCTTAAGACGCACACATTTGCAAGGCCTTTGTGTTGTAGGCAAAAGGCCCTATTAGAGCTCCATTCTGTCAGTGGGCAGCTGTGTGCCTGTGTGCTGTGCAAGGCACTAGACCATTCTCCCTCTGTCTGTGTAACTCTCACTCACTCCACACACTGATGCACACGCCACCACCTTCTCTCTCAGTCACTTTCACTCTTTTTGCATTTCTGTAAATTTCACTATGCCTGTTTCTGTTTATATGTAGTTTTCTCTTCCTCCCTCCAATATAGTGCCTCTTCTTCTTTCTCTCAGCCGTTCACTGGCCCAAGGCATTATGCAAAGCTACCAAAAAAAAGGATTGTTAGCCATGCCTGTCTGTGCCTCTATGCTGCTCCCTATTCATTTTAACAGCTTCCCTTTCTTCTCTGTGACCTGCAGTCATAACTACTGCTGCTTCAAACACGAAACTCACATCACTTGGCCACAGGGAATTCAAACAAGTAGCTTAGTGATTTCACTTTGTCACTATATTTGTTGGGATGCCGTTTTCTCTTGTGTGTATTCGTTTCTTATTAACATGATAGATTTGTAAGTCTGGCGTCTCGACGCCCACGGAGCTAAAGACCTGCAGCTGAAAAGAAAAGAAAAGAGGCATTCTCACATACACCAGAGAAACACTCCCCAACCCCCCAAGACAGGCACCAGACTACTTAGAGATGAAAAGCATTCTGGGATGCAATGGGAATCCTCCCATCGACATGTCCCACTGGTTATTAAGTGGTCTTCTTCCCTTGCCTCTTGTCCTCTGACAGATCTGATGAGCAGGCCAGTTAAATCATAGGAGGGAATATTCTGACTGCCTGTTTCTCAGACATGGATTAAGCCTGTTTCCAAACTAAATCCTGTATTCACAAGAGATCTTTGAAAGTAGTACCGGTCATTATTATAAATACTTTCTGCGTTATTAGAATAAAGATGTGACTGACAGCTCCTTTTAACTCTCACAGAGGTGTGTTTAGTTGCTGCATTAGGGATTTAGAGAGAGAAGTTTGCATGTGTTTATAGTGAGAAATTAACTAACCAAAACATTGATTTATCTATAGTATTAAATTTTACTTTCTCAACGGAGTGACTCTACACCCCCAGGCTCCTGGTTTTATCTGAACCTGAAAAAAGAAGAGTAAGCACTTCCTCTGCATACATTTGTTTGTCATTGTTCATTTGCATATTCAGTGTCTGACTGTGGGAATTGAAGTGTTGCATGCAAAGATGCTACGAGGGTGTATGTGTGTGTTTGTGCGTCTTTGTATATGGTGCATTGCAAAATTTCTTTATTTTTTTTTTGTTCTCAGCACTCTGAGTTCCCCATAGTCCAGAGTGACCTCATGTTTTGTCTTGTGTTGTCTTGTGTCATCATAAAACTCCTGTTATGAAGGACAATGGTTGGCATTCTTCGGTTTATTTTCCTCAGCTGCCTCGGATTGGCTTCTCTTCAAAATGCCCTGTTCATAACGCCATCGCATAGCTCCTATCTGAATCACGCAGGGGTCGGTTAGCTTCTCTGTAGATCCAATCTAATCTCCCAATTGCCTCTTCAGAAATAAAGAGAAACCAATGTTTCTGCTGCTGTTTGGCACGGACAGTGTAACTTGATGTATGTGCAGAACCTGTTTTCCACACCTGTGACAAAGCTCAAGCAGTTGCTTTCCACTCCAAGTCACACCAGTGCTACAGTGAGCCACGACAGCATTGCTTCACACAGACTTGACATTTAATGTGTTTAATCCTTTAGAACTGGCTCTTTGTGCAGTCCTACGCTTGAGAACAGGGTCAGTGTGTCTTGATGCTTTTGCCTCCATGAAGTAGACCTATTATCTTGGCGACATGTGTCGTAACTCCTTGCTCTAGGCTGCTAGTATTTTAATCAGTTCTAAGTAGTTGAGTTTGAGTCAGTCAGCGTGTTTTACACACACCTGCAGGTCATTGTAAACAACTGCACAAGATTAAAAGCCATCCAGGGGGAAGATTTGCAACCAGTTAGCTTCCAGCAGATCATCTGATTCTCAGCAGTAAGTCAGACAATGTATTTAGGATGATGCAAGTGGAGATCTAATCATAGTATTGCACTGAAGAGGTTGAAGGAGTCGTAACAATCCATGCATTATTGTATTGATCATAAATTCTTCTGATTCAACTGCATGGATCTGCTAAAAGAAATATATAGAATAATAGGCTCTGACTTCGGCCTGAATTGATATGAAATGTTTTTTTTTCTTTTTAACATTTCAGGAGACAATAGAAATATCTCTTTTTAATTTCTCTTTTTTTAATTTCTGACTTTCTGAAGAAAAAGTACAGTCTTACATTACGGCAGATGTTTAATGGACATAAAATTTTGCTTGAAAATGCAGAATCGCATCGTTGGGTAGAATCATGTTTCAGTCATTCATATTAAATTGAATCATTCCAAAAAAGAAAAATATGTTCTTAAATCAAATCGCCGACTACTGAATGATGAATCAAACTGAATCTCTGTTAAGCCAAAGATTCACACCCCTAATCAGGGCAGATAATCTGCGACATTTTGAGTGTGAGAATTTGCACACCTTGTGAGACTTCCTGCCTGGTAAAAGTAAAAGATAAATGCAAAAGAAGATTAAAGCTATGCTGTTGTAGGCTGGCATATGGACCTTATCACCACACAGTGTACTGAGCAGTCAAAGGGTCCATATGGTGGGCTTAGCCCTCTCATGAATGAATGAATGGGCCTATGGAATGCTGCTCATAGTTTTCTTTCTGACATTCTCCCACCCGTATGCTCTCTCACCCACGATACACCTCCACAATATGAAAAGTGCAGCGTTATGTAACTGTTACAGAGGTCAGTGTCACTTTATCCACTGGCTGTTGACTGGTAGAGACAATCTGTATAACGTCACCTGTATACACAGTGTAGGAGTGGTCCTGCATACAGAGATCTGCACTGGGGATTGCTGGCCAGGTCTGGGGCTCCCATGTAATGTATCCCTGATGGATTAGGGCTCTGGTTAGTGTGCACACAACAGAGCAGGCACTCATGGGTAATGGAAGAAACCACAGGCGGAAAGGCAACGATTGATTGGGAGAGTTTGGGGGAGGGGGTGGGTAGGGGTTAGTGTAATTAGTGGGGTACCTGATGTATGGAGAGTCCTGGCATGCGAGGGTCAGTCCAGGGGGCAAGAGGCCCCTTACCTTCCTTTACTCAAACTGAAACACCTGATCCTGCTGTGGTCAGGTTTCTGCAGGCTGGAGTTCACCAGGCTTTGGACTGACACAGAGAGCGCTGAACCTAAATAGGCTTCAGAGTGCACAGAGAAACTATTTTTGCATGTTTTATGTCACTGTACAGCAGCTTGGCAAACAGGCCTTGTTCAAGTGTCCAGTGTCTTAACACTAACACGCTCCACTGATAAAGAACTGATGAGCTGTCCAGACATCTGTCTTTATTGGTGAGGTGATGTGTCTGCCTTTTTCACATCACCAGTTGTCAGCCTTATCCTCTGTTATGTATTTGGTTGCTATGGTTACCTATTGAATTCACTGAAACACTGTACAGCTTAACAACTGTTTTCATGAACTAATTCAGAGAGAAAGCGGTCCTTAAAAAAGCTTGGAACCATTTTATTACATTACTTAACACTTGCAAAACTTCATGTAGTACTAGGTGGTGTGAATATTTGATTATAAATTTATGCATTACTTTTGTGATCTTCTGTCTGGCATCTAATTTATTAAATCTCTATCAACTATTGGGAAGAATATTGTTCGGGCATTATGCACACTTGACAATACACACATTCAAAATGTGGATGTGAAATCATGATTGGATGGGATATTTGTTGCATAAGTTTACTGTGTTCATCCTTTTTTGAAAGATGGACTGGTCAATGTGGCATCACATATGTGAAGTAAAAAAGTTTTCACAAGGCTTTGTGGATTTCCTTTAGGGGTTTTCAGTCATCACAAATTTGCTAATGAAGTTATTGCCCCTAATACACACCCAAAAAGGGCCGCAACATGTGACCACAGGGGAAGCAGAACCTTGTAGATACACACAGTAAGGGGAAGTACACATGCATATGTGTGTTAAACAAGTGCTTTTTCATGCTGACAAAGAAGGGAGCTTGCCAATATCACTGTTAATAACTTGACTTGACTATCAGGTTGGTTCTTGAGTGAACTTCTTCCCGTTTTATTTCCTCCTCTTTTTGTCTTTTCACTCTCGAGCTGTTGTTACGGGTGACTGTCTGCCTTTCAAAGTTAAAATGAAGTGAATGATCTTTTTAAACTGGTCCTCAAGTTGAGAGTTAAAGTGCCGGCTGTTTTTGTATAAAGGTTCATAGTCACTGTCGTTAGAGAAACGACTTAGGGAATCTGCAAAAGGAGGCCAGAACCTGACCGCTGACCAAGCATAAAGTTTGACTGAATGAGCCCTTCATTGTTTATGCACTTCTGAAGATCTAGTTGCATGATGGCGTGTTGTTTTTGGACAGAGCGCCCCTATCAGCGGGTGCTAGGGTGATGGCCAGAGGATTCAATGGTATGCCTTGACCTCCCTAGGACCATTTTACGACCTCGGCCTCAATATATGAGAGAGGGTTGGCTGGGTGTTCACCCTGAATTAACCGTCAACACCACAGACTTTGACAAAAGAATGCCTTTCGCTTTCTCACCCACCTAGGATACAAATCAACATGTGATGATTGTGCAAAAGAGAAGTAAAACACTCTTTTGACCATATCCCCTTGGTAAAACAGATGTTAACATCCAGCTTTTGCCTCTGTGAAAGCTTTCGCAGCACATTGCCTGGTTACAAAGTGTATTTTAAAGACAGAACGCTTCAGCCCTTATAGTTTTATTGCATTGTAAACATTTAAGCTTTTGAAAATCTGGCATGCATATAATTTTGACCATGCATTAATCACATTTGTTCGGTGCTGATTATCTGATTAGTATGAAATGAGGTGGCTCCCCTCGGTTGCAGCCACCGATCAAAGGCTTGACACCAGACGCACTCCACACAAGTATGCAGTAAGCAGAGCCAATTGGTGATGGACACCAAACACCCCGTCACTGGACTTCAGGGGGCCCCAAATAGGCTTCTATTCATCTGCCTGTACAAATCTCGGCCCGGGCATGGAGCCATATTATCTTAGCTGCCCTTTCTAGTGCCCTCCTGAGTCATTGGCTATTGTGAGCAAAGAGTTGCTGTCTGCACCCAGCCCACACAAATGAAGAAAATCTGGTTAGGATTACCAATAGGTGTAAGTCTACTATGGTCAATGCATTTAATCACTCTGTATAGTGTTTTATATAACTTTATTTTTTGGCCTTAATATTAGTATTATTAGTAGTAGCAGTAGTGGCAGTAGTAGTATTATTATGATTATTCAGTGATGAATGTTTCTTTCAGTGCATAAGGCAGCTGTCATTTGCAGCAATCAAATGTGACATGGCAGCTAGCAGGTATCAGGTTCAACACCACATGAATAAATGACCAGAAATGAAAATGAGCCATGGCTTGAACCTGCTGAATGTCTTGGCTTTGTTATCTTTGGTCTGCATTGTGTCTTTCTGGACTCTCTTCAGCATGACAGGAAGTTAAACAATAAGTTTTGCAGACAGTGAGAGGTGGCCAACAAGGACACACGGTGCAAAGTGAACATTTGATCAGTAGTCCGGTCTACAAAAGTTCCTGAGTGCTCTCTCCGTTAAGCTCTGGTTTCTCCATCACAAGGAGTTGCTTCATTAAGTAAGCATGGCTCCAGGGTTGAATTCACACTCAGTTTGCCCTCTCCCATGACCTCACTTGCCAGTCACTATACACACACAAATGCAGGTCGACATACACACACACACACACACACACACACACACACACACACACTGTAGAGGTGCTGTTCTGGCCCTGATGGAGCATGTCACACTTCCTAACTCCATCAGTCAAAGACTACGCTACACTGTAACGACCTTTACACATAACCTTCACGCTCCTTCACTCCTGCACTGTAACACACACACACACACACACACACTACCCTGTTGCTCCAATGCCTCACCCATAACTCAGTGTCAGTCCTAATCAGTAAAGTAATCTGCGAAACTGATCAAAAAAAAAACATTCCCCTCTCCTCTGACTCCCACCACCAGTACCAGCCCCTCTTGCCTGTGGAGGCCCAGTTGTGCTCCACTGACTCTCTGGGATAAAAGGAGATAATGGGAGTCATATGCTAGCAGTTGGTTTGGGGCTGGTCTACACGAAACATTTGGAGGCTCCTTGTAGTCATGGGGCTGGAGAAGAGAGAGAAGGACTGGAGGGAAGGGATGGGATTGACACGGTGGAGTAGCAGGACATTCCTGGACTGATATAAAACCCAATCCCTGTGTGCAATGCTGCCCAGTCATTTTTTTATAATGTCCTTCTGGTGTCCCTTCCTTTCTTGACCCAGATGCACAGGTTACCACACTGTCCCACGAAGCTCAGTTCAATATTTTGTGCACACTTGCTCTATAGCTTTCACCCTTCGCCCTCAGCCGTGTTATATAAGTCGAACAACCATTACTTAAGTTAAAACCACACGTTACAGAATAAGCTAGCGTGTCTGGAAGTACCATTAGCCTCATGTGTTGCCTCGCGGTAGAAAGCTGTCATTAGCCAGCAGTTGATTGGAGGATCTGAACTGCGCTGGTACTTTAATTGGTTGCTTTAGAGTGTGTTTGGTGGTTGGCTAATTAAGGGGAGAACCCCGAAATCAAGGTCACTGCTGCTATTCCTGCTCTGCCTGCTCTCAGGATCAAGCACAATGTTCTTGATTTTGCCTGTTTGTACCTTGTTCTTTTCTTTGCATTGCGTAAACTTAGCGCGTTATGTGTAAGAGACATTTCTGGGTGTAGAAGCTGAAGTATATGGTTCATCTGTCGTAAATATGAAGAACTACAACTTTTTTTTTTTATGTTTGCTGCAGCTGCTCCCTGTGTTCTACCATCTGTGGCTGCAGTCAGTCAGTGATGCAACCTCAGCTTCCTATGTTTTTTTTTTTCTCTCTATTTGTGTTTCTCAGCCACTTATAGTCACATGATGCAAGAGATGTCTTTTCCAGGATTAGCTACACTAGTTTTCTGTGTCACTGTGTTAAGATTTTGTTTGATGCATTGAATGTCCCGCATGTTTTGTCTGCAGTGACCGTGCATAAGTTTGTAACTATATGGAGGACCCAGAGTTATGCAATGAGATTTGGGTTGTAAAAGTAGGACAGAGCAAAACATAAGTCAGCACACCTTTGGGTATAATAAAATAGTGTCCAAGCTGTGAAATTTAACTTTAATTGAGGGTTGAGTTTTACTGTGGGGGGAAAAAATGAGCCCTGAGTTTCTGGACCTCACTTGGAGAACGCTGCTGAAGGTTATGGACTCCAACCTGAGAGCGTGCTGGGTTGTGTTTAGGCCCGTCTCCGTTCCCTGGTTACCTGCCAGCCAGACACACCCACACACTGGAATCCTTTGTCCTTCACTCTTTGTACCTGTAGACACGGTGTGCCATGTTGGAAAAGGTCTTTGGTTTAGTACTGCCCCGTAATGATGTGATAACACCACGTCCTAAATATGAGTTGGCTGAAATGAATAACTCCAACAATGTCTCCCTCACCTTTCTCCATTGTGATGGGGTTTAGAAGAATATGTTCTATCTCGCTATTTAAACACATTTTTTTTAAATCTCTTTTTCTCTATCTTTCACACAGGGATTGGCTGAAGTGTGAGAGACCCCTCCTCACCTCTTGAGGGCTGCTCTACAGATGGGAGGTCGTCCACCAGTCATCCGTTTTGCCCAAATGCACTATCTGCCCTCCACCCATATCTAAGATGGCTGTCCATGGCCTTCTTCTGCACTGGAACAGACTGGAGCAGAGCTGCGTGTTACCATGGTGATCATTTTCTCGAAAACACTGGAAAAGAAGAAGGGTGTCAATGATGTAAGGTCCAAGAACAACGAGAGACTGCTGGTGAGAGAGTCCCTTCAGCTTTTGACTTTTGTAAAGTGGTTGGTAGCTTTTGTTGCTGTCAAGGATGCGCACAGTGTGTCAAATGCTGTGCAGCAGTTTACAAAATGAATAGGTCAGCGATTATAGTACATCCAAAGCCTTCATAGAGAAAATTCCAAACCACAGCCATTGACTGCTGTGAGATAGAAAAAAAAAGTGTGCAGTACAGTCTTTTGGCCATTGGGGGCAGTGTGGAGCACCTGTGAACCAAAACAATGTATGGCAGTCAGTGGAGCTAAATGCAATAAAATGATCACTTCATTTGATGTCAATCAAATGAAGCAATTGGATCATTACTGACATTGTCATATAGTCCAATATTTATTTTAAAGACATAGGTAAAAACAGACGTGAAATAGATGGTTGTAAAATTCTGAGAGTTTGCCACTAGAATTGAGACTATGTGGTGCTGTCTGGCTCAGGGGAAAAAAAAAACATGGTTCCAGATTTCATTCATCTAAGCACATAGAATTTGTATCGATTTTTTTCACCAATGCACAGTAAACACATTATTATAATTTAGAGAGCTGATTTTATGGAAAAGTCACATTGACTGCTGTTCGTTTTAGTCTGTTTTGCCCAGTTTTAGCACTTTGTTTTGCCCCTTCGAGATGGTCTCAGATATTCTTAAAGCTGGAATATCTCCCTATATAGACTAGACCTCTGTTACATCAGTCTGCAACCACAAGCTACACAAGCTAGGTGTGATCATGGACACTCACTTGCACAATGTGAGTAAGTCATCAATCTATTTCGCCATGAGTGAGGCTGACTGTGGTTTCCAATGAGTTTCAGCTGTCTTAGAAGTCACAGCAAAATGAAAAATAGCTCTTATCAAATTCACCATATGAGCTACTGCTTCTTCATATCATTACATTACATTTAATTTCTCTAGTTTTAGTTTAAAAAAAAAACAGTCAAATTTACCTCTTAGAAATAATTTCTTTAGTAGTTACGTCATGGTGTGCCAGTAGGTGTACATAAAATTTCCAACTATTGACATCTCCTCCCCCATCATATACAGCATGAAACCTAACACATTTCAAAATGATGTTACACCAGTATTGTGGTGCATTCTGGGCTGTTCACTCTTGAAACCTCTGAGTCCACTTCCTAAGAGACCACGGTTGTGGTCACAGGGGCTAGGTATTTATTTTGAAGAGGCCTGAAATTTGTGACAGCTTAGTTTATACACCCACCTTTCAGACGGTGTCAAACTGTCCCAGGCAGCCGAACATCCTGTTTCAGCAAGACACCATCAATCTGCCGTTTCCTTGGGGCTCAAGTGGGTGCCCAAGTAAAATGAAGGAGAGCTTAAAGTTACTACTTCAGGCAGGACTTAGAAATCACTCCAAGCTAGATGAAACAAGTTAAGATTGAATAATACGATCAAAGCTTTGGCTCTCCCAGCTGTTATCTCTACTGTACAAATTACATGAAATCCATATTTTAAAGAGAAATTGCTCAGATGTGACCACAAAACCTTTGGAATCCTTCATGGGAAAAAGACTACAACAGATAGGTTAAACAAATTTTGTAGGTAATTCTCACTTCCCTCTCTCTATCTTGCTAACGCTCTATTGTAGCTTTTGGCTGGAAACTTGGAAAAATTACCAGTTCATTTTATAACAATAAAATTTCCTCCTCACTCAACAGTAAGTGATACACAATGGCTGAGGCTGGAGTGTGCTAGTTTGATTAAGTATCTTCTGCCAATAGTGGTTTTCATGTAATCAGTTTTACATGATGCCTTTTCATTTTGGAGTCGACAGGCGTTTAGTATCTCAGAAAACATTGCTTTGTTGTGGTGATAGACTGTAGGTGACTCACAGAGATGTATCATGGTACTTTCCTTTTGTGCTTTCTGCAGAAGCCACCACCCTGTTATACTGAACTGAACTTGGATCAAGAGGGATAGGTGTGTGTGTAGGCAAAACTGTTTTATACCACTGAACAAAGGTTCTTCTGGGGTTGTTTGTTTGTCTTCTTCAGTAGCTGTGTCATGAATGGATTCTTACAGCTGGTATTTGAAAATCTGCCAGCATCCTTAAAGGTTTTAGTTAGCATGTTTTAATCTCTGCCAAGTGAGTATGAATCTGGTGTCGTATGTTGATGTGTCTTGACTGGGGAGAGCAACTGAAGGCTTACAGCTTTGTTCCTCATTTCTTTTTTTATTTTCACATCACTGACTGGCTGTCCCTCCCTGTGCCCATCCACAGCGAGAGCTCCACGCCATGAGCAGAGGGACCACCCTCTTCTCCTGTGGAACTGTGGGTGAGTGGTTAACTCCCTCCTCTTGTGTGTGTGAGTGTGTGTGTGCTCTGTCTGCCCTTCCATCCTTCCTTCCTCTTTCTCACACTAAAGATTACCGCCGTTCTCTCCTCTCCATTTACTCAAGATCTGAACATCGAGCTGACTGTCACTATCTGTTGTTTCATGAGATTTCTCGATAAGTAGAACTAGTCAGGCTGAATGAACCCGTCTATAACTGTCTTTTTGTTTATCCCCTTCCGTCACGCTCCCCCTCTCACTTCTCCCTTTCTCCATCTGTCATTCATCCCTCTCTCATGAGCAGAGTGCACCTGCCTCCACACAACGTTGCACACTACTCTCATGGGAATGAAGTGTAATTGAATACGCTGTTGCCTATGTCAACAATTTCCCTTTGGCTCAACCCGTGTTGCAGTAATTACTCTGTGTGCTAAAAGGCACGCTACTGTAAATACAAGCCCCTGCTATCAAACGTACTCATCTTTTACTTAAGGCGGAGAGGTGGTAACATCACCGGGAGGAGCATGGCCTTACTATTTCCACTGTTACTGTTAACTTTTACACTGTGTAACATGTCTTGTTAGCTCAACCAGCAGTTCGTCTTTGATTTCAAAGGATGACCTTTTGAAGTTCATCCCTTTATCCCTTTGTCAAGTTGTTTTCCTAACATTCCTGTCAGGTCGTCACTGTAGCCCCCGTACATTGTTTGTCAGCCAGAAACAATGATTTCCGTCCACCAGTCTGTGAGAGTGCGAGCCAAAATTAGAGACAAACATCCCAAAGGATGGGATTTGGATCAGCAAAGAGGCCTTTTTGCCAACTGCTTCAATAGTTTCCCGTGTTAACCTCTTGGCTTGATAAACTAGAATGACTATGGCACTTTAGTGTAGGTGTGTTATTGCCCACAGCAATAGTTTGTAAAATGTGACAGATTCTTTTGTGCATGTGGTGAGACAGCTGGCTTACTAATTTTGGGCAACTCTTAAGGCAATCAAGTCACATACTGGTTGGCAAAGCATATCCTGCTAACCAGTTGACTAATGGGAGTGATTTCCAACTGTCAAATTAAGAGCAATAGTTTCATGCCTCTCACTGGCTGATTCTTATCTTAGCGATTGCTCATATTTCTGGAAGCAGTGTAAAAAGTTTAGGAATGTGCACTAAATGGTGCGGACAAGTATTTGCTCAGCCCCCCCCCCTGCACATATTACTACGTAAGCTGACAGTCTTTTAACTTTGTGATGTTTATCTCCATCAAGGACGTTGCGTTTTCACCCCTGTCAGTGTGTCAGCAGGATATCTCGAAAACGTATGAATTATGGATTTTCATGAAAGTAGGTGGACAGCTAGACCTTGGGCCATGGTACAATTAGATTTTGTTGGAGAAATCTGGGATTTCTGCCAGTAGTCGAATATTTACCCGTAACTTTGAAACCAATCAAGATAAGACACTTTGATTGCAAATCCTATGGGTCTGTTTGCAGGGTCATGAAATCAATTCAACTTAAAATTTTCATTAGGGTTGGACTGATTTATTGGCAAACTATCCATGTTAGCTGGTATCTGCTGTTAAAAGCAATGTCAGTTTCAGTCCAATATTATTTTTACTCTCGACATTTGGCTGATACTTGCATTTATGTTACCTGTTTTTGTAGGAGTGTGTCGCTTAATACAACTGTAAAATTAGCAACAAAAATGGTCTGTTGTTTAAAATACACTTAATTATCTGAAGACAAGCTAAACCTGTTTGAACCTGCATTTTTATTAGCTTACCATTTTTACAAAAATGCTTGTTGGTTTCAGTATTAACCATTATGGGTGGGAAGAGTTCAGATATCTGTGTTGGCCTCAAAAAAACAAAATCAGTGCATCCCTAAATTTCAGTGATAGGAATGATGATGTCTTTGGGTGTAACAGCAAGTTGGAGAATTTCTGGCAGAGTTGGCAGAGATTTGCATTCTCTGAGTGCCTTCTAGTTGTGGTTGTGAACAATAAGGATCAGCATGTAGTGACCATTATCATAGTGCCAGCTTCGAAATGCCACTAAACTTGGAGAAAGAGACAGCCTGACTTTTAAAGACCCTTTTTTTTCCAAATGTCTGTTTTGTTTTTGTTTTTCAGTTTTCAGCTCAATTTCACCATTAATCCATCAGTACCATCCGAGCATCATAAACTGGTGTTATTTCCCTCTCCCCTTAGGCTTCATCATGCCATTTTTAGCCAAATTTTCTGCAACAAAATATTTTCATAGAAATGCAGCTAACTTGATAACTTGAATTTTTATAATTTTTCGCTTGGTTGATCATGTGAGGTTGTGTTGTTTGTTTCAAAGCTTATAGCTTTGCCACAAGGCTAACTGCTCTAAATGACCTGAAGTGTGTGTTCACTTTCTTCACAGCCTAATAGCTCCCTTCTGTCGCCAGTAGATTATGTCCTGTGTTCTTTTGAACTCACATAAACCTGACTGCAATCTTTCTTTCTTCCCTTTGGCCCTGGTGTCTGTTAATGTGTGTATCTATACTGTGTGCTGTGTACATAGTTTATTCCCGCTTTCTTCTAGCAAATATTATTTCTCTCAAAGCTAGAATTCATGGTGACATGGCTAATACAATGTAGGTGTTGTCTCAGTGTTGTACAGACACAGATACAGAAAGAAATGCTGTACACATGACAGAGAATCAGAGCAATGAGTGATTAGCATGTGACAGCACATTCCTTGAGTGGTTATTTGTGTGTGTTATGAATATTGCAGAAGCAGACAGGTGGCTGGACCTGGGGCGAGGCTGTGCCACCCAGCGGGGACCTCCCTGCCAGTCTGGAGCCAGTCTGGAGAACCTGTGGGATGTGATGCCTGAGCCGCGTCAGCCAAGGAGCCGGCACTGGAGCCAGGAGGCAGGCAGCGCCACTGCCATCACCAGCCTAATCCGAGACCTCAGCCTGGGGGACAGCAAAGCCGGCAGCCCCCACTCCCGCGCCGCATCCACCACTACAACCACCAACCACGCTCCTACAGCACCCCCTAGCAAACGTCAGTGTCGGTCCCTGTCATTCTCTGACGAGTTTGGCGCGTGCCGCTCGTCGTGGAGGCCCCAGGGCTCCCGGGTGTGGACGACGGTGGAGAAGCGGAGGTGCCACAGCGGAGGGAGTGTCCGAGCGGGAGGCGTGGGGTTTTCGGGCGGCCATTTCCCCGCCATGCAGCGCAGCTCCAGCTTCAGCTTGCCCTCACGCTCCAGCATCCCTGCGGACGGAGCGCTGGAGCTGCCGTGCTTCACCCAGCAACTGCCTCTCCACCCTCAGTTCACCGCTTCCCCAGTCTCCCCTACCTCTCCCTCCTCACATCATCACCACTTCCTCAGGCCCCTGTCCCTCTCCCACGAGCAGATCAGCCTGCCCGAGCTCCAGAGGGAGGAGGCTTCGGAGGCCAGTTCTCCAGACTCCACCCCAGAATTGGGGAGACGAGCTGGACAGAGAGCCGGAGGGAAAGGGGGCCTGTCCCGGAGCAGGTCCCAGCCCTGTGTGCTAAACGACAAGAAGATTGGCATGAAGCGCAGGAGGCCAGAGGACACCCAGGAGCAACGGCCCTCCCTGGACCTGGCCAAGATGACTCAGGTTAGTATGGAAATTGAAAACACATGTCTTTCACACACCCACACAGAGTGCAGTTATTAGAATTGAGGCACGATCGGAGGTGATTTTGATGTGTGCTTTTATTACTCAACCCATTTCACAGAGTGTGGTATCATTTTCTTGTGTTGATTAAACTTAAATCAGCCATCAGCTTAGTCCTAATGCCCCTTTAATGCCTTGGAGTGTCCTCTAATGCATTAGGTTAAGGCCTGGGCCAAGCACAATTACTGAGACAAATGCCTCTCTGTTCGTAGACGTGGGGGAAGCTCAAGAGCTCTTCAAACATAAGTTGGCCTCGCTCCCTGTGAGTCTGATCAGGGACAGGATTAAATCAAGCTGAATTAAGTTTTCTGGGTCGTCGGTGCGAGACTTCAGGGCTAAGTGATCTCAGGCCTCCCCGCCTCCAGTTGGGAAGTGGTGCTCAGTAAAGAAGCATTCCTTGTGTTCGGTCACGGTGCCTGGCTCCATGCTCTAGCAGGCCCGGCTCTGGTTATCATTTCATTTACTCTGTTGGGTAAACAGCCCATCCACAGGTTGAACCCCTTGCTGTTCATTTGCTTCCTGTATGCCTTTTCCTGTATTCCTTATAGAGTCCCCTCTCACCCTCCTGTTATTCCCTCATTTGGCCCATCCCGTCCTCCCTCCCTCTTTCTAATATCTGACATTTAGAGCAACCAGACGTGATTAATAGTAGGGATATTTGGACGCGCAGACCTATATTTTTTTTTTAGCTAGATTGTTTTCCCCACAAGAAGTGCTTGTTTGTTCTTATGTAAGGTCAGAGGAAGCAGTGGAAGCAGCCATGAGATTATAAATGACCCCCGGAGAAACCAAAAATAGCCCAGTAAAGTATTTTAATGACACGCACTGTTTCTGTGTCTGCTGGTACAGTGGGGTTTTTACTTAGCTTGAAGAGATGCTCATATGCTTCTTGTGGCAAACGCTTCTCTGTTAATACATTTGTCTTTCCTTGTAATCATGCCCTGGAGCTGCACCGCAAACTACTCTTCCAGTTATACCACCAAAGCGAATGGCTGATACTTCCAGCAGGTTGTTCTCAGAAGCGATTAAAACCTGAACTGATTACGATTGTGGTCTGTGAATGAACACAGCTGGCCTGGGGTCAGATCCCGGCAGCTTTATATCCTTCATGTGACACCTCAGATGCTTTGCTCATCCTTCTGTCACGGAAAAGTACTCAAAAAGGGAAATTTCCCTCCCTCTCTGCTTGTTTTGAAAGTCCCATCAAACCCCCCCTCCTCCTTTTCCCCAAAGAGTTGCGTTCCCAGTCAGTCACCCTTAGGACCTGGCCAGGGTTGGATCAACAAGGCTTTGGTAATGGAGCCTAGCAAGCATGTTTCCTCTATCCATGCCAGCCACTAAGAGGGGAAAAATCAAGCACGTTGATCACACAACCACACATGGATACGCACCCACGGAGACGCACACACACACATACACAAACACACTCACTGACGCAGTTTTACCTCAACTCCTGTCTCAGGAACGCAAGAGCACACCTTTCCAGCAGCTCGTAGGCTGTTCTAGGGATCTGGTCTCAGTGTTTAACAGGCAGAGCCACTGTTTTGTATTTCTGTTTTTTTGTTTTTTTCCCCTCAAGTTGCTCAAATGTGCCTGGTGTTCTTAGAGGGAGTCAGGTGATACAGGTTAGATGGGTCATTTCAGATCTAACCTGTGTTTACGTTCTCACTCTGCTGGTATCATGAAAGTTAACAGTGACACGGGATACTTAGTTTGACACACACACACACACACACTCTCTCTCTCTCTTTCTCTCAAACTGACGCTCACACATTCCAGCGTGCCCAGCCTTAACTTTATATCTTATCGATCATCAGGCCAGATCAGAGGCTGACAGAAGGAAATCCAACCCCAACCTCTCACTGTGCCGAAGTGCCAAAACAAACAGGCTAGTACGACATCAGCCTGAAAAAAAATAACATGAAACGACTCCACAGAAGCACCCAGTGAATATTCAGTTAATTGTCTTACAGGTTGATGCACATAGAGGTGATTTGTCTCAGGCAGGGCTGAGGGAAAGCTGGTAGCTGGCATGCTGTCCAGAAAAGGAAGTGATAATGTGGAAACGCAGGGCTGGTTGCAACCTGTGCCTGAGCTAGTGCGGACAAAACACAAGAATTACAGCCATGATGGGGAACAGAGGGGATTTTACTGCCTCATGTCGGAATTCTTCACTTTCCACAGTTTCTGAGTAGATTTTTTTCACCCCACAGTTCAAAATGTCAGCCTCAAATTACTTCTTGTGTTTGACAGTGTTTCACTTCAGCTGTCGATCGACTGGCAGAGAACGAGACTCCCCAGTTGTTTCAGAAAAATGAAGCGAGCCTGCGATGGCCGAATGTGGGCATTTGTGTGTCTCCTCAAGGCACAAAAGAGTGACGGGACAGTGAGTGTGTGGGACAGTGGGAAGTCAGGGTGAACCGACTTGATGCGTGAATCGTGAACTAACAGTCCGTTTGATTGATCCTCTCCTTTTTTTGTGTGTGTCAAACTTGGAGTGAAATCAGGATTAATACGGTCAAAGAAAACCTGGGGAAGTCTGTAAAGTTGGACATACAGTTATGAGGCCCTGGGAAAGTCTTTGAAAATTCTAATTTTATAAAAGTTTTGGTTAAGTCATGGAAATCTGACTGAAGCAGCCTCGGCCCTTTCAGAGGGCAGAGCCTCTGTAAGGGTCAGTGGTATTTAGGATGTCTGTTGTGTGCGTTCATGCATCAGTTTGTTGAAGAAGGTTGAACATAGTTTATTTTACTTCTGAGTAAATACTATCAATACCAGTTGCTAATTGTGTTTCAACTTATCTAGGTGTATGTCTGTCACTAATTTATTCAAGATATATACAGTATCATCATACACAGTAACATACCCACTTTCACCACGCACATATTGTTAAAAACATACTTTTTCAGTGGCAACTCTAATAAAATTGTTTCTTTTGGTCCTTGAAATGATGTTAAAATCTCTTGGAGAAGTCATGAAGGAATCATTGAAAAAAAAAGTGTATGAACCCTGTGAAACACACACATGCACTCTGCCGTTCCTGGGCATTGGGCTGGTCTGCAGCAACACTCCCAGACTGAAAAGTGCTGCCCTGCCTTTGTAACAATTATCACGTTTTCAAGTGCGTGAATTGATCTCACATGAACGGGATGATATTCAGGTCACGCAGATCCCTTCTCACGCCTACACACATCTGTAAACACACGCCTGTAATTGACAGGTGTGCAGAGGAGTCATCAGGACGAGATATCTTGTAAAGTGCAAGCAAAGTAAAAAAAAGTCACTGCAGCGTGTTCCTCAGAGCACAACTGGTAATTGCTTACTGACATGAGCAGCCTGGAGGAACGCCAGCCTCATAAGCACAGACATGTTAGTATTTTTTTTATTTTGTGGACTGTCCACTTGTAGTAGGTTGTTGTACAGCGCTTGAGTGGTTTGGGATTAAAGATTGGGTGGGTCAGTCGTGTTACAGGTCCCACATGCATGCTGTCAGTGGAACATGGTGTAATTTGGCCTCTAGATCCCTCCGTCGGGCCAGCGAAGATGGGTGTGAATTCTGGAGATGCATGTCGTGCTAATCGGCTATAACTTGGCTACCGTGGGGATTTGTGAGCGACCACCCCCAGAATTCCTCAGATATCCTCCCTGTCAGCCCCGTATATCTGTCCGCTCCTCTCTCCATTGCCTCATTTCGACTGTCATCCTCGGCCGCCCTCACCCCCCTCCACCTTGCCCCTCCATTGTTTTTCTCGGAGCGCTGGTCTGAGGAGGGAGCTGTCATCTGGGGAATGTTATCTTTTACAGTCTGATACTGGGCCACTTACTAAGCGATTGTTGATGCAGCTCATACTTTGCTTTTGAGGAAACGGCCTGTGTGTGTGTCTTGCCTGGCAGCTTCCTTTGGATTGTTTTTTTCGTCTGTGTTCTCTTTCTGGCCCCAGTTATCAACTGAAGTTGGGAGGTTTTAAGTGTTAAAGAGGGAAAAAAAGTGAATATAGGTCTTTATGGTGTCGCTTAGCAGCAGTGGTGGTAATGGGGTTGTGTTTGAAGGCTGCATGCACGTGTGTAAGTGACTCTGTGTATTCAGGAGAGAAATACCAGGGTGAGGAAGGGGGTATTATTTCTGCAGGGTGGCTGGCAGACACACTCCTCAGTCCCCTCTATTAATATCTCCTCACTGGCCCGAATTCAAGCTCCTCTCCTCTTTCGCTCCTCTCTCTCGTCTTTCCATCTCCCTCCATTCTTGAGATGGCACACATGGTGATCATAGCTGAGTGGCAAGCCCCACAGGCTTGTGGGAACACCTAGGTGGGTGTCGTGAGGTGCGGTGCGCGGCGTGTGTTACGACATGCCGTGACTTGCAGTCACCCGTGCAGCCTATATGCCTGTGTACCCTTTGCCCCAACTTGTTTGTCTTTTTTGATCTTAACGTACATGCACATATCTGCCATGCATTCTCTGTACAGCACAATGGGTAGGCGAATACACAGACCTGAGAAAGCGTAGGAATTCAAACAGGCAGGAATTCACAGACGCTGAGATAATTGATGGGGAGGTGTGGAAGTCTGCAGTCGGGCTGTCAGGAATGAGTTAAATTCTACTTTCCTCGCCTGCTCCTTCTCCCATGCCCCTTTCTTCTGTTTCAGTGTTCGCCGTAGGAGGTCCCCCTGTCTTCCTCATAGCAAAGTGTCCCTGGATGTTGTTTATTTGACCACATTTCAGCATGGAGCTCGTGAAGCGAAATGCTCTGATCAAACACAATCTGCCATTTTTTCCAACACGAGGCTGCTGCATTTGACTTGCAGACACGGGACTGTAGTACATGTGCATGTCACTATGCCTTTGTTCCTGTATGCTTGTCTGTATTTGTGTGTGTGTGTGTGTTTGCATCTCATAAATGATTCAGAAGCTCGCAGCAGGACCGTTGCTGGAGCACTAGCAGGGTGTTGTGTGCAGAGCGGGTTGTCAGTCATAATTATCAGGGGGAGTTTTTCCTCTACCTATAAACAACCCTCTGCTGTTTGTCTGCATCACAGCAGCTGCCCCTCCATCCTGTAGCACCCATAATGCTTTTGCAGTGGCACTGTTGGTTGTGGTGACTGCACATGTGGAGCGATGGATCTTATGTAACAGGGTAATAATAATTTGATTCCATAAAACAGTAGCTGTTTTTAATTTTACAGATTTTTAATGCAAAATCGTTCAAAAGTAAGAAAACCATACTTGTTACTGATGACTCCAGTGGGTATTTTTGATTAAAGTGGCAAATTTATAGTCTGTAAAGGTTTACAATTAGAAATTCACTTTTCCAACTTCTGGTTACGGTGGGGGAAGGCGGTGGGTTTTGTGCAACACGACAGCAGTTTGTTAGTGTGCCTGCCTGTGCGTGTGGCCCCTGCATATGTTGTTTATGTGTTGTGTCTGGGTGGGGGTATACTCATGTAAAAAAAAAAAACAAGGAAGGGCAAAGCTTTTACACTGCAGGAAACTGCCCCATCACCCACCCCCAAACTCTGCACACCCCACCCAAAATCCCAGTCTTCTCTCAGTCGACTTAATAGGAAGCACATTGCGGAGAAACTGCCTCTCCCCTTTTCTCTCTCTCTCTCTCTCTCTCTCTTCCTCTTGTCTCCTCCTCTGCCGTGGTAATTAGCAGCAGGGTAATACCGGGGGTGAGCAGAGAGGGTGAGGGTTCAGCAATCCCCTTTTCCACTCCAGTGGGGTAACTACAGCAAAGCCCTCGGCCCCCAGCGCTCACATGATCACCTCAAGTAGTTGCACCCGAGCAGGGCTCAGTCAGAATGAAGCCTTTCTCCAATCTCCTGTGCTGAGCAGCTTACAAAAGTTAAAGTAAAGTTAATCCAGCCAAAGCGAGCAAACCTGTAGCTCAGATGGCAAAAACCCTCCAGATTGTGTTTTTCTTTTGGGCTGCACAAAATCTGGACAGAAAGAAAAAAAAAGAGAGAGCGAGAGAGCCTAATAAACCAAGAATTTGCAAAGGGAGACTCCCAGCGCATTGTAACAGGAAAGCCGATGTGCTAACACATGCTAGGAAACATTAGAGGTGTCCATCATGTAAGCTGAGGTCCCATAGAGAGGACCTCATCTCTATTCACCTCCATGCCTCCAACATCTGCTGCTGGGGCACCCAGGGATCATTAACCCCTTCCACCCCCTTCACTGCGCAACACGACTGCCTTCCCTCAGCAACCTCTGCTGCAGAGAGGAATTCATAGAGGAAAGGGAGCGTGGAAGTAAAAGAGAGAAAACCTCAGTTTGAATTCGTCTAAAGCTTTTTTAGTGCAAGAAACGGCAGGTAGTGAAGTTGTGTGTTAGATTTTCACAGTCTGTTTGGAAAAATACCTGTGTGTTTGTGCGTGAGTGTGGGGATGGTGTTAATGGAGGTGAAGGTCAAGTGTTAACAACTGAAAAGCAAGCACGTGGAGGTTTAGTTACACTCACACAAACACACACACACACTGGCCCTTTCAGTCTTCTCTCATTTCCTATACAACATTCATTGGAGCTGCACATGCACACCCAGTGACTTCAATAAATACACACGCCCTCTCAAACTTACTCATCTGAACAGGTTACAAGCACAACACTTCCTTTGGCGTAATACACAGATACACAAACATACTGGCACCCACAGATAAACTGAGATCACTCTGCATAAAACCCGATCTACTCATATCGTCTCTCTGCTCTGAGTGTATGTGAGTTTTTGTGCTCCTTGTGCATCTACACATATGTACAAACACAGACACACATAACCTGACTCTCCCCAGAGTGTGAAATTACAAACAAACATAACAACAATGGTCTGAACACAAAGTACTGCTCTCCCCCACAAGGTTGGGTTCTGTGTCGTGCCATGTGTGTTACACAGCGAGTCCCACAGTGACAAAGCGGCCGCAGAGAGAAACTGAACACCTTTGTGGTTTGCAACTCATCTCAGTAATTTGTGTGTCCGCTAGTGTTTCTTCACGCTCTGGCCACAAGATTTAGAGTGTGTGTGTTCACATGCTTCTGTGTGCCCGTGTGAGTAATTATGTGCATGTGTGTTTACATGCTTACTTGCAGTCAATGGGAGGGAGGCAGCGCTTGGCTTTCCACAGTGAAACTCAATCTCAAACCGACATGCTTGAAAACCCCGAGCTCAAATTCCTCCCGACAAACCCTCCTACTTTTATAGCTTTGTTAACTTCAGATAGATATAAATGTAAACCTCTGTAAACATGTGGTAAGGTGTACAAGCCAACACTGTCTTTGCCATAACATTTTCTTCTCTCTTTTTCTTTTTCAAACAGAAACTTCAGACTTTTCAGAGCTTGAGCTGCCCCGGTTTCTCCGCCTCTGACAGCTGCCAATCAACCTTCTCCCCTCCTTCCTCCTGGACTGCCAGCCAAGCAGATTCAGACTTCAGCGCCGTGTCGGACCTAGGACTGGAATCTCGTCAGGAAGTGACCAGGGACGACGAGGAAGAGGACTCCTCCTACGAGGAACTGGACAGCGACTCGGCCTGTAGCGTGGACTCCAGGCCCGGGTCTCCCGTAGACATCGTGGGCGGCAAACGCACCCTCTGGAAGGGTGACTGTGGAACACAGCAGGATATTTTCCAGCTGGGGGGAGAGCTGGACCTTGACCAGATTGAGAGAAATTAAACTTTTTGTAGATTTAAGCGCCTATGTCTGGACTGCTCTAGAATATTGCCGGATGTTGAGAAACGTCATTAGATGATGCCCGAGAAGATGACGACGAGGGGCTTCGAGCAAGAGGAAAGTACACGGGATGGAGAAGTATTTTGGGATCTTTGAAAGGGAAAGTTGTTGGAAAGACAAGGGGAAAGTGATAGAGTTGATAAAGGAGCAAGTATGTTGGACATGGAACTGGGATGTGTGACCCTAACAGCTGGCTTCGACGGCTAACTTCTTAATGACCCACGTTTTGCCTTGAACATTCTCACTGAATCAAAAAGCAGTGGCCTTAGTTGTCTTTCATCTGGTATGTGGCTTAACTCAGGATTGGGAAAGCGAGGGATAGTCTTAAGAAAACCTCCCCAGCCCCCCCCCCTCCCTCTGCCTTTTCAGCCTGAAGATCTTTCCAAAGTCCGCTAACCTTAAGTTTGTAGTACTGTAGCAGTAGCAGTAGCTCGGCTCTCCTGTATTTAGCTCGAGTGTGTTTTCACAAGAAAGAGGGGGCATGAAGGACGGGGTGAAACAGGGAGGGGTGAACGGCAGGAAAGAGTAGCTTCTCACAGACTTACCCTTGACCTTTCTCTCCATCTTGTGCGCACACAAGAAGATAAGAATTTGCTGAATGTAAATAAGCTTTAAGAGGAGTTCGGAGAAGGACAGAATGTGTTCCGTTGGATGCTTTCTCTCCCATTTCACCTCAGAAAGAAATCTAGCCTTGACCGAAGTCACCTTTTCTGACCTTTTTTTTTTGTAGTTTCTTAATATGCAAAATGTATATTTGAATAAAACACTGAATCTCAAGTTTTCAGTTCTAATATCAATGTATATTTTTCTAAGTGTTTTGTTTTTTATGACCTGTTTGTGAAGGAGCAAGAATACAAGGCCTTTCTTTTAACAGAACGGACATGAAATAAATTTGCAGAACTGCACTCTGTTCTCTTGTTTTCATTCACTGAAGCCAATTATCTTGCAGGGGGGTTTCTGTTAAAGGTTGCTGTAGACAGGATGACTATGCAAGACAGCCACTCGAACAGATCAAAAGTCTTGAGTAAACAGCAAATTTCCAGACACACTTGAGTTGTTTTGCAGTCGCCCTCCCACACGCTCAGCATCACATTTCCGAATCATTTCACCGCGGCTCGCTCATCCAAACTTCATTGTGTTAAATGTCCATAGATGTGTTTTTGATGTCCCTCGATTGTTTACAGAGCAAATAAAAAAGGCGTTTAACTTTCACAGTCGCCACATGAGCTATATATGCCTCATAATGGATACGGACAGTTAGGTAAACATCGGAGCGCGGGGTAGGGGCCTTTTAAGTTTGCCCACCAGCTCCAAACAAAATGGCAGGAAGTCTCGATGTGGAATATGCCTGGCCAGTAACCTTGCTGTGACCGAGAGGAGGTGATGTCAGAAGAAGTCGTCCTGGGAGCCGAACGGCAGACAGACACGTCAGTCGGGCAGGTCGCTTCCTCCCGGGGATTTCCTGTCATGTGTCTCTCATGTCTGTCCAAGTCGCTGCGACGAACTGAAAGCACCTGCCGTCATGACAACACGGCTGTAGGGCTTTTGCTTTTCAAATCGCGTTCTGCTGCACAGTGATTGTCCGCTGAAACGAAGTGATAGGCCAGATTGTTTTTCCAACGCGGGGAGGAAAGCGCTGGCTGCCAAGCTGTTTACCTCCAAAACAGGATGTTCGACCAGTCGCAGCCTTTCCTTCGATCGCGGCCTTGGAGGAAGGTGAACCCCGAGGTGTTAGCTTACACGCACACAAACACACACACATTCACACTCATTCACTCTCAATCAAAGGCCCTGAAATAGATACTGGCTGTGGTCGTCGGTATACACAGAAAACCTGTCACCTGGCCTGGAAAAAACTGTATTTTTAGCCTCGTCTCTCCCTTCTTCTCCCTGTCCAATGAGTCTGTCTTTTTCGACGTGTCAGAACAAGAGGGCTGGGTTGATTAAGCAAAGG
>OMLF01010832.1:7834-20890 GCA_900302615.1 Holocentrus rufus
CTACATCACACACTGGGGTATATATATGTATATATATATATATATATATATGTGTGTGTGTGTGTGTGTGTCCAAGTACAGTTTACTGACATCACATCACGTTGTTTCTGGGTAATGAACCCTTTGAATTTCCAGAAATTAATATATCTCTTTCTGCCACTTGCCTCATAGTTTTTATTGAGGCTAATGCCACATTTGAAAGTGACAAGACAAGAAGAGCATGGTTACTTGAACACAGTGTCATTTGAGCTCTATACAGAAGTAAAACAGAACTGGTTTGATCTGAGTGTTTACGCCGTCGAGCTGTGGTTTCAAGATTATTACAAAAAGGAGGATCGCCCTCAGTAATCTATAGCACATCAAGAGCCATTCATCGCTCTCCATAAACACAGATATGCACTCTCTTCACAAAGCCCTGTTTGCCAAGTAATCCAGTATAGCAAGTACAGCATTCTCAGTGTGTCATAGTTGTCTGACTGCTGTCAGACAACATGCTACACATGTTCACATCATGCATGTTCTGATAGTTCATCGTGTTCACATAGCCTATACACTTTAGCATTCATGATATATTAATGGTAGGTCTTTAATCAAGCAAAACCCTTTTTTTTTTTTTTTTTTTTTTTACCTCCAGCATAAGTAAAAGCCTTGTCAAATGTCAGTGAAAAATAATGCTGAAATGTACTATCTCTCTCTTGCTATATTTCAGTTCTTTTTACTTTCTTCCATTTCTTTCATCTCTCTCTCTTTTTCCTCCACACTCTTTTGAAGCATGCGTAGATCACCTGCAGGTGTGTACAGAGGTTGCATGGCTTTCATCCCTTGGATCAATAGCTCCAATAAGAACTCACTATACAGCCAAAGGTAGCCACTGCCTGGCACATGCCCAGTAGGCCGCGCCCAGTCTAATCCAGCTCTGTTTGACGTTTGCATCAGAGTGAAACTACCACTGTTCTCTGTGTGTGTCTGCGCTCTTGTATTTCGATTTACTCCAATGAAGTGAAGACATTTTGGTGGTCATTTTGGCCTCTCCTCACTTTTACAGGGGTTAATAGTGTGTTTGTGTGTATGACTGAAAGTTTTGACTGAAACTCTGCTTCTGCCTCGGGTGACACCCCAAGGCTAAACCCTCGGTATGAAGGAATGTGCTTTATGGGGACTGTGGTAAAGCTGTCATGGAGAGTGAGAGAGAGACAAAGGAAAGGAGAGATATATATATAGAGAGAGAAGCTTAACAGAAGATGGGGTGACATCTGTCAAAAGTCGTGACGGATTTGAAGTGATTCACCTGTCAAGTGGACTTGACGTTTCTGCAGGACATCAGCTGCTATGTGGAGCTTTTTCTGTTTTTTATCTATTATATGACACAGAGAAACAATGTCACAAATTAGACGGCCAGTAAACACCTTTTGGCCGGGCCACATGTGGCAACCTGCCATACCACACAAAGCAGTCACTGGTGACGTTACAGCCACATCAAATCCAGAGTACGCAATTGTTCAAGCTCAGTTCAAAAGCAGTCTAGTTCTAATTTTGTTCACAACAGTCGTCATTGTTGTCATTGCTTTTGTTGCATATCTGCTTTGGCAGTGGATGAAAAGATTTAAGAAAAAAAAAAAACAGCACGAGAAAAAGACAGCGGTCTTGTTTGCACTTTGTGTTAAAACATGTTTCTGCATCAGGATTGTTGATTCTAGATGGCTGATAATTACATCTGACATCAAATTCACCTCTGGTACACACATTGATATCGGATTATCATGCACCATCACCTTTTTTAAATAAATATATATATTTTTTATTTTGTGTATTTTATTATTATTAATTGATTGATTGTTTGAGTGATTGATTGAATGATTGATAATGACATGTACATAGGGTTACAGAGGCAGAGATGCTGGCACAAAGCAGTAGAGAGCAGAAAGACAAAAACTAATCAAGCAGGCATGAGGAAGAAATATAGTTGGCATCTGGCTTCAAGGAACTAGGAAGGGATTTTATCATTACTGCTTTACTGCTTTTGTCTGGAGGCACAAGGGGTATTTTGATCACTGGCCAAACACAATATTGATGGTATTTTTTGCCTTTGAACGGATCATCGGTGAAACCCTGCTGTCTCTCGAACCAGGGGTGAAGTCTCTGGGCAGCTAATTGGTGTTTCTGTTGGTACATATTTTCCTTGTGATGATGACTAGACTGGAGGTCATTTATTTACCTTTTAATTTAGTGCTGCCTGCAGTTCTGAGTCTGTCTGTGGTGGGTCCCCACACAAGCCAAACACATTTCTGTCTTTTCTTAGTTAACTTTGCAGTTATTTTCTCCGAGTTGTCATTCTCATTTTCTTCTCATAATAATGGCTTAAACTGAATATCCCAGAGCAGACCTTCATTGCATTGCATTGTCATGGAGAGGATTATCAAAAACAAGTGTTTTTTTAGGGCAGCGCGGTGACTCAGGTCCTGGTCCTTTCTGTGTGGACTTTGCATGTTCTCCTCGTGTTTGATTGAGTTTTCTCCAGGTGCTCCGGGTTCCTTCCACAGTAAAAGACATGCAGCTCAGGTGAACTGGACACTATAAATTGCCCATAGATTGCCCATAGGTCCAGGCCCTTCTCATACATTTTATTATGACAGTTGTTTTAAGTAAACAAAACAACTTCAAAATATCCCATATTTTAGGCTTTGCATGTATTACTTAAACTATACAGTGAATAGTGCCAGCCAAGCAATTTGATTGGCCTTTTGTATCTAATAAGCTGGTAAAAAGGGCTCAAAACTGAACCCCTGAGCGATGGACAAAATTAATAAGTTTTGCAGAGATGTCTTTAACTCTTTTGCCTCTCTCCATACAGCTATATGTTTGAAGAAAAGGCCAAAGGAAGGCTTCAACCATCAGTCTCTGTTGCAAATGATTGTTCTGCATGGTTGTACAATGGCCAATATTGTGATTAGCGTAGTACTTTTTGGTGGTATCTAGAAGCCTGAACCTGAACCTGTGTTCAGCTCAGCCATCAAACAATACTGGCAGAGACAAAGTCAGCCTGAATATTGTGGAAGTATTTACACTATTATGAATGAGTCAAATGACATGTCTGTCATTCCTGTTATTATCCTGCAAAGTTCATTTCCGGCTGTAGACAGCTATACAATATATTGAATGCAGTGTTACGACATATGTCGTAAGAATAATCGACACACACAAGGCTTCACAAAGGGCTTCTATTGTTAGCAACACTGGAGTACTCTATAACATAATGTCAGCAATTAAATTTATTGGCAATGTTGTAATCCGACAAGTTACTTTTATAAATGATGTTCCCCAACATTGATTATGGACAATGAATGTGTAATTTCATAAGACATTGTTCCCTATTGTTAATCTATTTAGAGCAGTTGGCACACACATTACATTTACCTCAGGTACTGTATGTCAAATCCAAAAGGATAAAGGAAGTAAGGAAGTAAGTAAGCAAATAACAAATAAATGAATAAATAATTCACTGATGCCAAAAATTGGCCAAAATTTTACAAAAAACATTTAAGTCATAATGTTACAACAGAAACAAATAAACTAAACAATTAGAGAAGAGATCCAACACAAACCGGAAGAGTTAATGTATTAACCCAATTACTGACTTGCCACTTTATTTGATGACTTTACTTGATCACAGCACTGTGCTTTATCAATGAGCTGGTGAAAATACAAGCAGGTGATGTTGGTGGGTCTTGAGTCAGTGGGTGTGAGCTTTTGTTCCAGCACTGCTGGAAAGTGAGGTGCTGAAAGCCAGAGATCTCAGCAGCTGATTGTGCTCGTTAAGTCACTGGTACTGATCACAGTCCCTATCAATCCTCTACAAACATATTCTGATCATTTTATGATCATAATATATGGGGTGGTAGATATATTGCTCATCTTCTCTTGCATGTTTTTTTACCGAAATATGTTTAGTGTGATTTGTCAGTTATTCTTTTTGTCAGTCTCTGCTGCATATCAGTTCTCTTTTATTCCAGGGCTGTGGCAGTGGTCCATTTTATTGCAGCCATTAAATAACCAGATATTATTTATGTGTTGTGTAATACTGCTGTATTGCTGTGTTCCATTGTAAGAATAAAGCCCTGATTAGCTCTCGCTGGCAGACAAAGACACTGAGCGCCTGGAGCTAAATCCAGATTAGACAGTTTAAACCTGCCTCAGAATGGTGGGAGGACAATACACCAGGTTTCCTGCTGCACACACACACACATACACACACACATGCATGCAGCACACACACACACACACACACACACACACTCAGCAGAAAATAGCTCAAAGAGAGAGACAGGAAGAGTACTGCATCCTGAAGATAACATCAAGGTAAACAATCAAATTCCCTGAGAGGTGGCCACAAGAAATTCTGGTGCATTTAATGCAGAGGCTCTTAAATGTTTTTGTACAGTGACCAAATACAGAGAATTTTAATGAATTAATCCATCTTTACAGTGGTGTACAAAAAAGTGAATCCTCCGAAAGATCAGTTAAGTATCACATTATTAAACTAGAAGACACACAGTAGAGAGCAAACCACCAACGCTTAACAGTTTTCCAACTTGCAAAGCAGCAGCCTCTGTAATGGTTTATGTTTATTTTTATCAGCTGATTTGGAAGTCCTGGATGTCAGACTTTCCTAATCTAATGGTGGAAATTTTGTATTTGAATCACCACCAAAAGGGAATGAACTTATGTTTGGTCCAAAACCTGTCCACATAACCAAATTCTTTCGGAATTTTTTGAGATACTTGCTAACAAACAGACAGACAGGACTAACTTTAGCTCAACTGACTGTGGATGGCTAACGAGAGGCAGGAAAGCCAATGACAGCGGTCAAGCGTGAAACATAACCAGGGAGGATAGGTTTACATTGTCAGCCCTTCAAACCACCTTCAAACACACACACACACAAACACACACACACCTGTGAAGTGTGATTGCAAGTTCTTGTCGTATATTACCCCTTATAGTCGTAGCTCAAGTGCAAGACACTCTCATCAGTGTAAGCATTATACATAGAGGGTCTCATACGAAAACATACCAAAACTCAATATATTTATATATGTGCAGGAAAAATAGTGCCTGACATTCATTGTTCAGTATTTCCAGAAACAGCAGACAAATTGGAAGGAACTCTTCATGTAAATAACAAACAAGTAATAACTTACATACTAAGCGGTATATTTATCACAGATCCAGTCCATTGCTCACACAGCTACAGTGAATTACAGCAGGAATTTTCTAACTTTTTTATGTTCTAGGCCCCCATGTTTACTTTCATTAAGCAATAGACCCCCATTTGAAGTGATTTTGCTCTATGGACAACAATATGAAAAGATGTTTTGACTTATACAAAAGTATTGAATTGTTTAGATGTCATACTTTTTCAAAAGTATGACATCTAAACTAGCACTTTTTCAAAAGTTGTGATTCAAATGTTAAAATAATCACTCCCTGGAGGCCCCTCAAGGATCTCCAAGAAGTTGTTTGAGTTGAGCTGAATCCAATGACAGTCATTCCTGATTTTTGACATATTGGAGTCTGGGCTGCCGCAGTGGTCTGGCCCAAAGTGGAATGCAGCACATACACTACAGACAGCCAACCTGGTAGACCTCAGCCTCATAAATAACCAAGAGACAACCAGTAGATCTGTGACCATGACTACCAGACAAAAACAACAGGGCCATCCGTAACTAAGGCTACATTTCAATATGGGTGCCTGACAAACCACAAACCAGTCGTCAGCTTGGAGCTCCCTGGCTTGGGTTGTCACTGGATTGTTGTGGGAGATTCCTAGTCCTTTCCAAATAGAAGGTGGGTCATGTTTTGCAGAGGAGTTAACAGGGCTTAAACAGGATTGCTGCTCTAAGACACCCTGACTGTGTTTACATGCATAGAGAAACACAGCTATTGGCTCTACTCCAGCTAAGGTCTTATTGAGGTTAAGCTGTATACATGCTACTTTAATACCTTTCAAATGTCTTCCTGCTGTTATGAATAACCCAATTAACAGAGAACTCATATCTACCTGGCCTGAAAAGTAGGATGAAAATATGCAGCCGCCCTGGCCCTCCTGCTTTGACTGAGCAATGCAGATTCCTTTGGCCATCATGTTCAAAATGTACATCAAAATGTAGCCATAATACTGTGCGAGTCTGAGTGTTGGCAGATGGCAAAGGCCAAAAGTTTTCGTTCCATGGAGATGTTTACTATGGCAATAAACTAGGTATCTTAGGTGTCTTATAATGAGAGAATGTGCTTAATGAAATACTCAAACATTTTGGGCCAAATACCCTTTTTCCGACTTCCCCAGACTGAGACAATATGTTCAATACCATTTTCACCTCTGTAAGTCAACTGGTTCAGTTCCTATGGGTAACATTTCATGTTAGCTTAGCACAAAGACTTGAAGTCTTCAAGAATCATTAGCCTAGCTACACATGATACATTGATACATGGATAAGACAGCTTCGGAGTTGCTGTAAGGTTTATTTTTTCACTTTGACAGAGCTAGGCTAATGACTCCTGTAGACTTCAAGTCTTTATGCTAAGCTAACACGAAATGCTACCTTTCAGAACTGAACCAGTGGACGTACAGAGGTGAAAATGGCATCGAACATCTTGTCTCAGTCTGGCTAAGTCAGATAAATTGGGTAAGTCGGTAAGTATTTTGACCAAAATGTTGGTGCATTCCTTTAATTGGGCATAACGTTTACACGTATGTTGACCCAAAACTGCTTTGCTTGAGTAAATGCGTTAAAAACAGAATTCTCCATGCATGTAAACAGGGTTGGTGATGGCCCGCAGTGACCCGTTCACATCTTTCACCCCTTTGGTCTCCTCAGCATTTCAGAAACAGATGTGTTGTCCCAGGGCTCGTGTCGTGTCGTACATTATTGTCAAGTTTTCTTTTCATTAGTTCTAGGACAAATCGAGGAAATGAAAAATCTTCGGACACTCTGTTGGAGTTTCTAGTGTGCTGCATTGTTCCTGTTTCTGTCCTTGGATTCTTTACTGTTACATTGTTCGTGTTTCTGCCCTCCCGTCCCCTGATGTTTCTCAGTCTAAAAATAGGTGAAATGCTATGACCCAACCCCTGGGCTGAATATCCTGACAGGAAAACATACATGTGCTGGAGATCAGTAGCTTAGCAGTGAAAGGTGATCCCACTCGCCGCACTGGCCTACACATGCCCAGCAAAGGTCCTTGCTCTACTGACCTACTAGCATCCACAGGATAAGAGGTCAGTACAGTAATCAAATTACCAGTGTCACTTTTTCATATTCAGTGTAGAGCACAGACAGTAGTTCAATTAGGAAAGATTAGGCTCACGACTTCAAAAAGCTGTATTGAATCAAAACATTTAACAGAACTTTGGTGTAGGCACTATTTTGGAGATACTGCCCAGTTCTGGGGACAAGATGGATTATAAATGGGATACACACTGACCAATAACACTTAGCAAAACAATACATAATCTTCCTAATAGAACATATGTAAAGTTTCCTTTAAAATGTTCTTCACAATGGACAATCCAGTCAACAATCAGATCGACCTGTGTTTCATCTTCCTTATAAATAAGAGCCAGTAGAGGTCTATACTTATTCTAATGGGGACTTTTTGTTTTCTTTTGAAAACAGTGCTGCTGGGGTGTGGCTGTTTAATGCCACCACCGCAACATTCCACTATCCTGGAATATGTCTCCTTTACAGTAACACCTTAAAATAACATACAATAAACAACTGGAATGCAGGTAACTTCCTCCTACCTCCATCAGACAGGGCATAGATGCATCTCATACTTCCTCTCATACTGGCAGTGGGTGTATGTGTGCATGTCCTCTACTAACAGGTGCCTTAAAGCAAAATAGAACTTTGAATGTTGTAAAGTGTTGTATAGTTACCTGGACCTGATCTGAGTCCACATGGTGGTGAAATATCCTCATTAGTTGCTCCGTGTTCCCCTGGGCTGCTAATCCCGAATACTGGATTTATATCTCTCCATTCACTTCCATAACACGGCAGAACTAGTCCCAAAATAACACTTTTAGCACTTGAACCAATGCCAACAAAAGCAGATTATGGCGATATATAAAACAAGTCCCAGTACCCATTTTTTTGCATTATTGCAATTATGAAATAAAAAGCAATATCAAGTTGTCTCTTCCTGGTGCAGGGTTACATGCTGGATCTACTTTCCAATCCATATCGGAAAATCATAAGAAAAGAGCCATTTAATTTCTTCAAAAAATGGGTACCGGTACTTCTTATATGTATTTACGTATTCTGCTTTGTTGGCATTGGTTTATGTGCTAAAAACATGATTTTGGGACCCATTTTTCTGTACTATGGAAGTAAATGGAGATACAAAAAAGGATTCTGGATTATCACTCCAGGGGAGCAACTAATGACCATAACTCACCACCGTGTGGACTTATGTCATGTCCAGGTAACTATTCAACCCAACACTCTACCAAAGTTAAATCTTGCTAGGAGCTTGGCATCAAAGTGTTTGAGCAGAGCGGAGTAGCATCAATTTCTACTTTTTGAAATCATTCCACTGCAACTCAGCTCCTAGTTTTCTATTTTCCGCTTCTGACCTTATAAAAAGCCACTCCCAGCTCCAGGCTAAATGAGTCTGCATCACTCCCCACTCAGCACCACTCACATACTCTGCTTGGCATATGGTGTCTTGTCATTCTTCTTTAATTGAGACTTAAGTCACTCACACTCTACAAATGGCAAATATGTCCTTTTTATGGCCCTGCCCTTCACCAGCATGATCACATCACCACTGTCACTGCCCTCATTATGCACCATTATCATGAGGATTGTCATCACAATACACATATTGTTTATCAAAGGCCTTCCCAGTCAGAAACATCTTTATTGCATCATAATCTCAAGTTTTGTAACACTGTTAACAATTCATAGTAGCCCTTGTAACAGTTACCACTAGCTCACACACTTTCATAAATCAAACAAATAAAACAATAAGAATATCTATCTGTTGTATGTCATCTTGATATTTTCAGTACAATGCCACAGTTGGAGTCATGTATGCTTTTCTTGCACTAGTGGACTGCAATATTGCTCTGCCATGGAAAGGAATTGTTTGGAAAATGCCAAATTCGTTCTCTTTTCAGCAGCCAGAAGGCACAAACACTATCTTGTAAACGAGTTGACTGAGATGCATGTGTTTTTGTGCTACAACGGGCCAAAATAAAGAAAGATTATATGTTGTAGTGGCCTCTACAGTACTAATCAAGCATAGATACAGAATAGATAGATGATGGGAAAGTTCCACAGTGGCTACCACTGTGTAATATCTCTGTAATATCCCACTATTAGAAAAGATGTGACAAAATTACAATCTACAAAGATAACACTCAGGGTCAGTAATTAACAGGAGCTTGGGACACAAATGGCTGTAAAAAATAATAAACTGTCCATGAACTTAAAATAAGTTATGGCATAATAATGCTCCTGTTGTTAAGGAATGTTCTTATTTTTTATTGACTTGTCATATAGTCATGCACGAATGTGGCTACTGTCCACCGTGGGCCATCATATGTGATTTGTGAGAGCCTATGACTAAGTGATTCTTTCCAGTGCATTCTGGGTGAGAAAAATAAAGTTATCAGAAAACAAGCGATCACAGGCTGAAAATGTCTGTGACTGATCTTCTGTTTGTGTTATGGTACAGTGTGATTTCAAGTAAAACAGTTGTTAGTGGTACAAACTGTTTATTTGCCAATACGCAATGCAATTGTATAATTTCATAGTTTAATAAAAAGTTCTCATGAAAAAAGATGAAAATTCCCCTAAAAATAGGTCATAAAATGCCTCATGAAAAAAAGTTAATTTATTACCCCAGTAAGACTAAACATTTGTCATATTTAAGAAAGCTTGTGACAATAGTAGTTCAAAAAAAGGAATTAAAATTATGATTGGGGAAAAAAATCACTTTCAATTTAACTAAATAGATACATGCATTTTCCAGTGAGGGCCATAATGCCCATCTCTGTTGTCAAAAAACGTTACCTATGCATTATGGGTCTTACAACAATTTTTTGTTGGGACATAATGGCATTTTCTCAAACAGTCTCAGTAGTTAAAGCGTAGGTTCACATTAGACAGAAAATAACGTAAAAATGAAATAAAATAAAATAAAACAAACTAAGCAGTAAAGTAGCCAAGCATTTCTTAACCAATGACCCAAATTCCTGTCATTGAGTCCACAGTTAATGCATATGCTATATACATGTCCATTACCCAGACAAACATAAAGTAGTGACTTGATGTCCATAAATGAACCTAAGTCTTTTTGTAAAGCATTCATTATCAAATGCTAAATCAAATTGTACTGATGACAATATAATAATGTCAGCAAAGCAAATTACTTCTGGAGGGAGTGGTAAACAAAAACACAGAAGACAGAATTAAAAAACACATTAAAGTAGTTGGTCATTGTCAACCACTATTGCACCAGAAGGTACTGGAGGACTAGATTTAAAATATGTACAGTGGCTGGACAAATATTCACCCCACTTGACTTATTTCACATTTTCTACACAGTTAAAAAAAGTGAAGTGGACAAATAGGTTTCCATGCCATCTTAGATATTGTACAAATGCAACATTTTACATGTATGCTGCACCATGATGGTGGCAACTACAGCTGTTGCTACTGCAGGCCTACAGCTAGAATGTAATATGAAAGATTTTGCAAATACAAATAATACAATGTAATAATCTTGTTTAGTGTGTCTCTATTGTTTAATTCAGTGCTGAGGGCCTATATGCAAACCTGTACACCTGTTTAATGCAAAAAATGTTTAAAATCTTATACAATATGAAGAAACTTTCTCCTATAATAAAGAATGACTGATTTAACAGCCATGAACTCAAGTAAGATTTTGAGGCAATGGAAGAATGCAAATGCACAATTATACCGACAGCTCTGACCAGCAGTAGTTTTCCCAGAAATCACGGCCACCACCTCAATGAGTGCAAGAATGCGGTAGCACGGCTTCTGCTACTGTCCTGTCACTACTTACAAGGTTTGTTCACTGCAGCGTCTGCTGATTATAATATGAATGTACATCGTAATAAACACTTATTGTAAGTCACTGTGGATAAAGGTGTTTAAGGACTACAATGTGACTGTAAACCTTAAGGCAGTATGATCAAGGCACATGCTGTTTTTTTACTATAATACAGGAGTGTTACATGAATTTCCTCACTCTATCCAAATGGGAAATAAATTAAAGCAACTACTGTAAATAGACGGGGGGGGGGTTGGCGCCGGCATAGTTGTTCCCGTGACTGCTAGCTTCTTTTGTAACTGTTAGGTCCATCTGGTGTCCCTTGTGGGTTGAGTTTCCTACACCGAGTGTGATGTAAGTTCAAAATGGCCGCTGTAGTAATGAGGTCAAGTCAGGCCTGATTTTATCCAGGTATCACTGGAACCTCTGCCAGTGTATGTGAGCGGACAAAGCAGAAATATAAGGGAAACTCGGTTTGATGAAATCCAACCCATAGTCCTTTTCAATGGTGGCTAATGGGTTTATCAATATGTACTGTATTAATAACAGTATTAACAGAAACAATAGAAGTGCTAAGTCTCAGGTGCTGTTCTTGAGTTTGAATTCTTAAGTTTTCACAAAGGGTGAAAGCAGACCCATTTCATTGTCTCCTCCTTTTTAATTGCTGCTCTTGAGCTCAAAGCGGCTGTATATCTGCTTGGATTTCATCTTGTTGTATTGGTTGACCAAGTCCAGCTTGCTGTGGCCCAGTGTCATTCGCTTCTGGTCCTGTCGGTTTATCACCTGGCCAGGAGCAGGGGGTGGCGGGGGGCTCTGCTGGCTCTCTGGCTCTGGCTGAGAAAGATCCGGTCCTCCCCAGGGCGAGCTGCTGTGGGGGGACGGTGACCTCCTGAAGTCTTTGCCGGAGGAGGGCAGCAACATGTCTGTGAGCTTGTTGAGGAACAGGTTGGAGGGAGTCTTCTGCTTAGGGGTGAGTTTGTTGTCGTTGATGGGGGAGGGGGATTGTGTCCTGGGGTTTAGGTTTGTGCCAGGGTTGCCGGCGCTGTGGTACAAACTTGGTTTGTGGTCGTACAGCCCCAGTGCTTGAAACTTGGAGGTGGTGCCGCCCAAATTTGGTCGCAAGAAGTCCGCTGGGTTGGACTTGGTCCACTCAATGCCAATCGATTGGCCAAAAGTTGTTGGGCGCTCTGGGGCTGGGGTGTGATTGGTTCCTCCATTGAGGCGGGTTCCTGGTGAGGTATGATTCTGAGGTGTAGGGGTTTGTCCTCCTCCTCTCTCTCTTTCCCCGCCCCCACCTCTCCTCTCAGGGCTGATATGACAGTTGTTGTTCGACTCCCTCTTGTCGTGACCTTGGGTGACCTTGTAGACTGTGTTAGCAGTCATTCCTGGCGCAGCCTTCACACTGGACATGCTGCTGCTTGATTGGCTGCTGGAGTTCTCAGAACACACCCTCTCCCTGTGCCTGCAGGAGAAGAGAGAGCAATGATAAATTAACATATTTAATCCAGGTCAAGGTAATTGATTGATTGGTGATTTACAAAGCATGCAAAGTGAAGAAGTGAAAACACTGTAGCTGATACAGAAATATTAAAGCCACATTTTTAAAGTCCAGACAGTGAGAACTGAACAGGAATGTGGATGCCAAGCCATGATTGCCTTGACATGCTGACATGCTACTGTAATAATTCTGCAAATGTAGATGATAATACAAGTGTAGATGCTAATGCAAATGCTTTGTGTCATCAAGGATTTCTGAGAGGACAGAATGGTAGGAGTGTATGTGGTTCCACAGGGAGGGGTCTTAACCAGTGTACCATCTCTGGTCCTGTTTCATAGAAACGTGTCACAATGGAAAGTTACAGGTGTCATCCGTGCTAGCAGAAAGTCTAGCCACCTCTTACAGTGATAATTCCTCACAGTCTCAAGACCAATCCAACTGGGTTATACTGGCAAGTGTGGGGAACCTTTAAGTAGTAAAAA
>OMLF01010834.1:0-23055 GCA_900302615.1 Holocentrus rufus
GGGGCCTCGTTGACTGTTTTACACGTTCCTCATTTTTCTCTTTCTTTTTTCCCTCTCCACTCCTCCCCTCTCACCCTCTCTGTTCTCTTGAATTTTTCTTTTTCGATAAAAGGAATTCAGGGGGCTTTTGACAAATCCTGGAGTCTGGCTGGTCTTCCTGCGTTTTTTGGGAACGGTTGAGTCGCGCTTCTTGTAAAGAGGATGTGGCGGAGGAGCGGTGTTTCCTGACTGATAAGGGAAAAGCCTCTCTCTGTCAGGATGTTTGGGCCTGGCCGGGCCCTGCATTAAAAGAGCCAGAGAGAGGGAAGGGAACCCGCTGTTCAGCTAGCGGGAGGAAACGCTGCGTGGCTGATTAGCATCTCACTTACCCGTCTTTACTTACCCACTATTTTTTGGGAGAGGCTTTGTCAACCTGGCCCCATGTACCTTGACCAAAAAACACACAGACAATCCACATAGATGCACACAATAAAGAGCCAGAAACAGGTTCCTTACTCCAACAGAACTCATCTAAACAAAATAGCCAAAGCTAACAACACTTGTAGCTCACAAATCTACCTATTTGACCTCCTTTATTCCACATATCCAACCATGACGGTGTGTTTCTGATATACCTTCACAACAACACTTGCTGTGAATGTGAATAAATTGACCAGAATGACAACATTCATCATGTCCCAGTGTTTGCAGCAGGGCAATGTTGTGCTCATTTCTTCAGGGTTAGATCATTACCCTTTGTGCCCACAGGGGTTCAGAACCCTGTGAAGGGTCCGTTTTAAGTCTGACCATATTTTGGGTGTGGGGGCCGGATGTATGGCGGGCCCCAGGCATGAAGTCTTTGGTGCAGCATCAGCCCCACAGTTCTGCGGGTCAGGTCAGGGTCCTGCAGCAGACTCCCCTGGTAAAGACTCCCTGCAATCTCTCAACAATCACACCGACCACCTGAGGGTAGGGCACTGTCGCACGGACAAGGACAAAGACTCAATCATCAACAAAGCATCAGCACTTAAGACTCAGAGCAGTGCACACAAGGTAAGTCAGGCACGGATTGAGGTTTTACAGAAAGGTTGGTCTTCTTGAGACGTGATGCCAAACAAAGCAGTTTTTGAATTATTTTTCCAAATCAATCCCATACTTTGATACTTTTTATATTTTGTTTCCAAATAATTCTGTGAACCAATGTGGCCACATCTGGATGTCCTTCATTAGGCCAGTGCAAAAAACAAGGTAAAGAAAAATACTGGCGATGTAAATCTATTTCTATATCTTGATCTTAAAAATTTGGAGAAAGCAATCAAGAATAAATATCAGTTTTTACTTTCAAAATAATTTACATGCTCACACATAATCTCTTTTTATTGTATTCTAATGATGCATACATTTCCTGTCAATATGGCACCTGGGGTGTTGCTGTTTTGTTGACTGCAATAATCTTTTATTTGATCGCTTACTTGTTTTGTTTTTATCTGTTTTCCTATCAAGATGCCTCTGCAGTGAGGTAATACACACCATTTGGTATTGACATCGACAAAGGCTAGCCATTGAGCGCTGACCAATTCGCATTTCCTGTGTATATTACCTAACACTTACTTTTGATTACAGCACAAAATCCATTCTGAGACATGACCGCAAGATCGCTACACAAGCACTTGCTGAGATTTGTTGATCCCGCGACTTTAAAATTCTCAGGAAGTGAGGGCAAAACGCTCAACTTGTCAGCCTCAATCCGCACCTCCCTTAAAGTTGACTTATGCTCATCATAACCTCTACTGGAGCCCTCTGCTAAAAACCAAAGACAGCAGTCGCTGCTGTTTCAGCATGAGATGCAATAAATCAACATGAGAGGAAACTAAGGAAGACAAAATAATGTGTCAACAAACGGTGGCCTGAAATTGTTGCGGGCTGCATACACTTGATTCACACAGGCACATGTAAGAATGTGTCCTCAAGACCCCTTTTCACAAGTTTTCATCATAAAGTCTTCACAATTTCTTATATTTGACTTAAAGAATCTCAGATCCATTTGCAGGATGATAAGATTTACAATATTTATGATTATAAGGATATAGGCTGAACAAACAAAAGGGAGCCCCCTCTTGTTATTTCTCTCTGATTGCTGGCTGGACCAGTTCCAGTCTCAGGTCAAGCTTGTGGAATGAGGCTGTCAGGTAGTCTGTTATGTTTCCTGTTTCCCCCTTTGCCGTCATGTCACATCCCTGGGCAAACAAACAACTCGGCGGTCCAGCTCAACACCAACTGTCAAGCTAACAACGTTAAGTATCAGTGTGTGTGGACGGGGCCAGAGCTTGCACAGCTGTGTAAAGTATTATCCATCTGTGGGGACTGAGGTGAGTGGTGATCACTTTAAATATGTCCCCTGGAGGCGCGGAGGCTGACTGTCTGGTCGGGCCTGTTGTTAACTGCGTGGACGGTGAGTGGGTGTCCAGTCACGTCACACTTTGGGTTTGGTAATTTGTGTGATAGATGACGTCTTTGCTTATTGACTGTAAGTCGAGAGGAAGTGGCTAATTTGCACTACGTGACTAAGACATTTCGATGTCATCCCTTTAAAGCTACACGTTACAATAAATTAAGGTGTTTTTGAGTTAAACAGCTATTGATAGTGGGTAAACTTTCATATTTTGGATTAAATTTCTGCTATAAACCTTTACAGATCACGGATAATGATTCAATATTTGAACTGAGCAAAGAAATCATCCCAAGTGATTCTTTTGCAGAAGTGCAGAAAAAAACCACACATTTCTATTTATGTAAAGCCCTGAAAATCTAAAAATTCAAACACATTACCATATTCAAGTCACACTAAATGCAGTGAACTTTACACCAAATTAAACTACTCTGTGTGAGGGATAAATACATACTTACATCAGAAAATACTAAATGTTGTTGGAGTGCATTTCCAGTTGGAGTGTGTTACATCAGCATAATAACCTGTTTACAATTTGTACTTGGCCCCAAATTTGGCCAAAGGAGGAAAGAAAGAAAAAAACACATCTCACAGCAAGGGATTATGGGTGCAGCTATTCTCCATCTCATTGTGGCTCAACAACAGGCACAGCGTGGGGTGGCAGGCAGGCGTGTACATTGCCGGACGAAGAATGGACCAGACTCGACGAGGGACAGGTGCCATGTGGCAGAGGATGTGCGGGGACACAGATGGGGACCCCTGGAAAACTTGGGGGACTGTATGAGCAGCCAAGGGCCTCCCACCTGTACCTGTGCTGTGAATGCTGCAGCTGAACAGGATCCGGCACCTGTTCTAAGCAGATACAGGCAACCAGCAAAAGCGCAGAGGGAGTCCAGCACATGGCTGCCAACCCAGGGAAGGAGAAGGCTAGATTTCCATTTACCCATAAGCGCGGCCTGATTACCAAATCAGCACTGGCAGTAAAGCTTGTGCTCCGCTGCAGTATGTGCAAAAAAAGGATTGGGAAGCTGCTTCTTTCGAAAGTACACTTCAGTACTTAGTGTAGATTACTAAATGTGAGAACTGTGTTTGGGAATCTTTAACTTAAAATCCCCATATCATATTCAAATAAGATAAGATAAGCCCTGTAGTTGTATAAATCAAAATTAATGAAAAAAAATACAGACTGGGAACATAAAAGAGTTTGAAATAAGCTATGAAATATTACTCAGGAGAGATTTATTATTTTTGAGGCAAGTGATGTAAAATTGCAGTGCATGTCCTATTTTTAACAGCGTGGCCTGCATTGGTCTCTCTCTTTAATAGCATGGCGTGCTCTGGTCTCTAAGTATGCTGCAGAGCGATCTGGCTTGTTTTTGACTGCTGCAGATTCTCCCAGGGGTGGTGTAACTCTTCACCTCAATGTGGAGGAGGATGTTCCTATTGTGCTTCCTAATTGCAATGTGGTTGTTCCATTTAAGAGATAGAACATCCTTATCTGTTCCCTGCGTGACCTTGTACTGTGGGGATAACTTAAGCAAGTACAACATTACTTAAATTTGTGTTTAATTAAACTCATTATAATTTCTTACCCACTACATTTGCACATTTACTGAAAAATTAGTTGAATCCAGACTAAAGTTTACCAAAGTAGTGAGATGATGTGTAATTTTAAATACTGTTGAACCTAACTGGACTGAATTTTCAAAGCTGGCCAAATTATACAGGTCAAATTAAATCAAATCAAACCACACATATTTTTCTGAAACTGCTATTTTCCTTTAATCAGTGCACACAAAAATATTAGCCAATACCATATCAGAACATTCACCAAGATTGAAAACTCTGCCACTTAAGAACTTTGATCTTGAGTCATGCTTTCCATTTTAGTGGGTCTATGTTCTCCCAACATGGCTCTGGCCTCATCATCCTGTGCCAGCAGAGTTTACTCAGTGTGCATCCTGAAAAGCAGACGCACTAATGATTTTGATGAGTGATGTTATAAGTTCAGCTGTCTGAGAGAGTCCCTTTTAACAACTACAGCGGAGGACAGACAAAGCAAATCACCATACTGGCCGATAACAGATTGCAACACACCGAGAGCCATAAATTGCAACAAAGTTTTTAATTGTCGAACAAAGACTGTTTATTCAGTGCTAAATAATTGGATTAAATTGAGAACCTTGGGTGACTGGGCCAATGCCATTAGGGTTCCAAGACGTTTGGAACATCTCCTCTCAGGAGCGCTGGCTAATCGAATCATAATCTTTTAAATCGTATTATTTTGTATCTGTAGAAATCTAAAGATTTTGGAAGTTTATATTTGTTAAACAATTGTTCAAAATATATTAAAATTGTTATCACTGAATAAGTGCCTGGTGGAAAATCAGGATTATTTAAAATTGGGATGAATTCAGAAGTTAATTTGGACCTGCCCTCCAAACGTCTAACTGACCACATGCTGTGTGCGTTGATTGTAATTGGGTTACCACAGCTTTTTTTTATAGACCTAAAATTCGTTTAAAAATAAGTCCTGCAATGGATATTTTGAGAGGGATGGTTCAATGTCTAGCTGGAGATATACCTTAAATGGGCTAATAACTGATACATCCTGATATTAGGTAAGTCCAGACCCTCTTATCTCCTGATATTGCTGTTGTCTTATTTAAATCACTTCCTAACCCACTCTTCAATACACTTGCTTCAGCAGTATATGCAATGATTTATAATCCATTGTCACTGACTTCTATTTCTGTGTTTTGCTTCTATGTGTTTTTGTTTGCTTTTATATATATATCTTAACGTTTAAGATTAATTTATCAGTTTTATTTTACTCCTTTGCACAGCACATTTTGAAAAGTACTATGCAAGTAAAAATTTTATTATTATTTAACTGAAAAATAGCCCCACAGGTCACTCAAACACGAAGGGGCTCTGCTTTTTGGCCACAGGCATCATCTTGCACTGGGTGGCATTATGGTTTAGTTCTCCATCTCCCAGTGGCCTCCCAGCTGGAAGTTTAAGATTCATGATGACTGATCAATGATGCAAGTTCCTACATAGCAGAACAACAAACCTCCCTCACAAGCGCTCATTTGGAGGTGAAGCACGTCATCCATGACACACAGTATTTCCGCTGCCTTGATGTGCACTGTTTACACTCAGACTTTCTGGGTAGGAATGCTCCTTAGTGACCTTGACAATGGGTCACTCTGGCATTATTTCCATGCTCACTCCCGCTCCACCAATATCACGTTAGGGGGGATCACAACATTCGGGATGTTGTTCATGTCTGAGCTTGAAGGAATCCCTTCCTGTTGGATGCTCAGCCCCATTTCCTTAAAGACTTCACATCAAAAATGAGACACACGGAAATGAGTCACGCAGTTGTCCCCAGAGTTCGGCCACTTCAACTTAAGTACCATGTTGACAGGTACAAAACAGGATATGAGCTATATGGGTCTATGTTTATTACAGATGGTGGAATACTTCAGAAGTAGTATTGCTGAAAGCTCTGATAAGAAAATTAAATGGCTACAGTCACATACCCATAAGTGGGCATCCTACTGAGCTCACGTACCATGATGCTCAACAGCACGTCTTTGTGTGTGGTTGAATTGTTGTACCTTATCCAGTTAGCTAACTGAAGGATCCACCTTAACTTACAAGTGTGAGTATTTATAATAGGCTAAGACTAACATGCAGATATAGCTGTAATTCCACTTGAGGCTCCACATAATCCTACTAATCACTGCTCTGATAAATACATACTCACTTATGGACCTAACCTTGTAGTTTCTGCAGTATATAAAATATTACACAGTTTGCACTTTCAAAGGGCCATTTGCCCAAGGGGTTTGGAGCTATAAGGCTCTTTAAGAAAAAACGCATTAATTACAATAGTCTATGACCTTAAAGGCTACCTTATGCCATTTATAAACTGACCAATTTCTGCTTAGTAGTGTGAGAATAATTCTACACCTATACAGGCAACATAGTTCGTCATAAATATAGACATTAAATAAGCATTAAATTGGCTATGTGCTGTTTTAGATGACTCTATCAGCTACTTCTGGCAAAGGGAAAAAAAAGAAAAAAAAGAATAAGAATTTGTTTTTGTTTTGATGTTACATGTAATCTGTCATTGGCAGAAATATACAGCCATAAGTTTCAGCATATTGTGACAACTGCATATTTTTCAACTTTGTTAAAAAATCTTCAATTCTAATTATTATTAATTTTGATGTACAAACAACATCACACAGGGCAGACCAGAGGAACTAGAATATGAGTCACTTTAAGAGTTGACATATGTGCTTTTATTGCCTGATGTTGAACTATCCATTAGTACTTGGCAACAAAGTCCTGCTCCCGGAGCTCCAAACCGGACTATGCTGTCTATACTGAGACACTATCAAGATGTACCGCATGGAGCTGCGCTATATGTGGAAACTCACCTTGTGTAATGATAGAATTAGGCAACAAGTGATACAGGCCATGCTTTACAGTCTAGTAGAGGTAATGTTAGACACAGTACAAAGTGGTAAGACACACTACTGTGATGAAAAATAAAAATATTCCACAAAGAGTACCAGTGTGAATAGTGATTGACGGTTGTTACAGTCAGATTTACACAATGCCGTCATTACGTTTTCATAGTAGTGTGAACATTTTTCAAGCAGAAAATCTGCTAATCATCCTGCGTGCTCTCACTGTCACCTTACTTCCAACTGATTACCAATGGAGACGTTCATTTGTGGCATAATATTTCAAGGGGTGGCACAAACTGTGCTCTCTTGCCTTCTCTAATGCTAGTGCTAAATTCAGAAATTCAGTGATTCAGTCAATTCAGTCCACTATCTAGATTCTCTTGCTTTTACAAAGCAGGAATAACCACAGACTGGTTTGATTATGCAGTAGAAAAAGCTGCTCCAGTACTTTTAGATCTAACTAAAGGGATTTGCTCGCCCTAAAAGATTCCTCTTTTGTTTGGCGTCTTGTGTTGGCTCACTCTAAATTGTTGTAAAAACAGGGACAATCTTTCTTTGTCAAAAATGCACAAAAACATGGTCACATACATACACATACATACAGCACACACACACACACACACACATACAATACACATGTGCACACAGGCACACACAGGCACAATCACAGATGCACATGGTTACACTGGCTAATGCAACTAAATAATACCTTTACCAAATTTATAGTAAATTAAAATGCATTGAGCAAAATTTTGTTTTACCCTTTGTGGAACATAAACCAAGGGTACATCTATTTAAATAAAATAAAGAAGCATGTACATAAGCTTCCTCTGCTTTGCTAAAGCCCAAACCCACATATTGCAGAATATTGCAATATTGAATAAAAATTAAATACATTTTCCTACATTATCCAATGAATGGCTAAATATAACAGAACGTGTACAGTTCAATCAGGATCCTCCAGAGGTTTTGTAAATCCGTTGTATAAGTAATGCAGGATTTGTTGAGAAGGTGAGCATGTCACTGTGGGATTGTGTAAATTGTATTAGTGGTTTAAGCGGTCAGGGGTCTCCACTCTGTTATATTTATACTCCCTTGCTGTGAGGTAAAGGTGAAGGAGTCCACAACCATGCAGCCTGTCTGGACAGACACTCATCATCACATTGTTTTAGGTTCTTTTCCTATTATGGATTAAATTGTAGGGAAATAATTACTGTTTCAAAACCTAGTGCCTTGCATTATTTTAACCTCAACTTCGATTTAATTCAGATTTAGCAATTTAATGTGATGCATAAATTTGAAGTCACCAGCATTTGTTCTGCACCTGCAAATAGTTTACCTGCTATGGGAATATCAATGGCGATTTGATATCCTACCAAGAAAGATCAATCAGACTTATAATCATTGGTGTGAAACTAAGGGTATTCTTATTGGTATGTATGTATCCTAAAATGTATCCTTAAAGTGATTGCATAACAAGGTGTGACCATAACAGCATGGATTATCTATTATGAGTCCAAGTACCCTATGACTGTGGACCTTTGTCACAGGTTATATTCAGCTTTCAAATTCCTGAGAGCAGCGCTGCAGTAGGACTGCATATGAGGAGCTCTGCTACACAGCAGGTTGTACACAAATTAGCCCTGATATTTTAACTGCAGCCAGGAGGAGAGAGTACTAAGCCTGAACACCCACTGTGCACGTGTGAGCTTGAGGAATTAAGAGCTTCAGGACCTCCTACTGTTTGACTCAACCTGAGGTCATTACCACATGGTGGTGGCTTGGCATCTGACCAGACAATAAAATTTAATTAATTATTTCATTTTATTTTACTGTGCATAAATAGACTACATTGAGTTTGAGTAGGTTCAAAGAATTAAATTAAATTATTCCTCAGTGAGAGACTGGCAGCGGCTGTAGACATGTTCCATAATCTTACATGCATCAGGCAACTAATGCATACAATTTTGAATTAATTAACTTTGGTAAGTTTGAGTTTGTGATTTATTATTTTGACTAAATATATAAAAATGTTCCTTGTCTGGGATAATTTCTATTTTTGTTTGATTCTCAATTCAGATGTGTGGCTCTAAATCAAACAGCATCTCTGTCATTGTTACCTCTTCAAGACTATTTTCCCCCAGGTGGACTCAAGCTGACTGTAGGCTGCTTCTGTTGATCCTCAGGGGTGACGGGTGATGCCGCTGCCTTCCCTAGACAGGAAAGCCCCCTGTCTGAGGAAGAGGGCATTTCATCAGCAGTTCTTTTAAGTGACTCACCATTGTGGCCCAGCAGGGGGTCCTGCTGCCTTTCACTCCCATGAGTCACTGGACAATAAATCTGCCCACCCCAAGCCAACCCCACCTCGCCGTGACCCATCAAGCTCCTTAAGACTGAAGACAGACGGCAGGACGAGAGCCTGCTTCGATGTGAGCGCGTGTGTTTGTGTATGTGGGAGTGGGCGCTCTTGTGATTAAGCACTTCTTGAAACTCCCGGCATCATAGGGAGGGATCGGCATGCCGTCTGTAAGCCTCTGATAAGGGTAACCCTCACTTACTCTATGGCAGTTCCTTTGTCCTTGAAAAGAGTGGGTTGACCCTGACTGATATTTAGACAAAGAAAACAGAGAATCTAAAATAGCTTTTCATGCATTGCAAACTTAACAAATACAGTTGCAGGGAATTGAACTGCAGTGGTCTGTTTTGTCCAATCCAAAGAAGCACGGTTGGATCCTCTGCAAAATATTAGTTATGATTAGTGGCCTTATGGACTCAAAACCATAGTTAAAGTCAATACATTTCTGATTCATTGCCCCTTGCTGGGAAGAACATAGTTAAGCTGCAAATGACAAATGCATGCCTCCTCTATTTCATCCCACTGTCATAACAATCTGTCTGTGGAGACTGTGCCAGGCATGCAGCCCAGTTGAAGTAGGCTAATTAGGAGAGGCAATGCCGCTGTTTGGATTGCACTGGCTTAGGAAATAAAAGAGCAATTAAGACATTGGCATCTTTGCCCATTTACCTTGATATCACCCTTGAGACAAATGTATAATTCTTGAGTGCACTCAGGGGTGATGATAGCACAATACAGTATCTCAAGAGTTTGCTCAAGAGTTTGATGCAAAAGGGGCATGACATTGAGGAGCCTATAAATATGAAATAAGTATTATATATTATTATAAAGATCTTGTTGAGCTGTATCTGATGGTCAAATGAACACATTATCATTAACTGAAACAAATTTCCCAAAGAAAATCTGTGGGCTCGCTGTAAGCTATTGGATACAATGCAGTAGTAGTACCAGTAGCAGCAGTAGTGGTAATAATAATAATAGTGGTCATATTGGTGGAAAGATCTTGTGGAGGCCTCTAAAAAAAAGGAGTGAAGACTCTTCACACTGAGTGATGCATTATGGGTATGTCTACATGACAATGTCAAAGCTGCTACAGACAGGCTACAGCTGCTACACAAAAAAAGATATAGATAGAGATCTAGTTCTTGATCTCCACCTAAATATGGATCTGAATCGAGATACAGATAAACTCAGTCAGATGGAGTTATTTTAAAGAGAAAAAATTGCCTTTGCAGTACAGATGAATGACTGCAGGTGTTTCTTTTATGAGAAAGTAACCTAAATAAATGGGGGAAAAAATGAAAGTCCAGTTTTTAAAACCACATAGAAATTCCGCTATCTTCCCCTTTTCCAAATTACATCCTAAGTTCAAAATGTTTATTTGTTCCATTTTTAATGAACACACCAACCAATCTCAGGTTGTATCACTTAATCACAAAAATCAAAGTTCAGCGTATACTCACATATAAGCTGCTAATCCCATGATTGTTATCCTCACAACATGGTTTAATCTCTGCGTTTGTAGGTTTGTTCACTTATCATTATCCCAGGGGATCAGCATGAAAAGTAAACTGGCCCCAGCTGTTCACAAAGTTCACTCTTTAGACTGCTTTTCAAATTACTAGCATTAGAACTTTTTGTCTTTACATGTTCCAGCTTGTAATTGACTTTTGTTGATTTGTGTCACTGACATAGTTGCTGTTACAATAATAGTATTTGATAGATTTTTGTTTAAAATCACTTTTTTAAATATTGTTTTTTGTATTAGGAATCATAGCGAAGGGGAAGCACAATCAGCAACTGGGCAGAGCTGTATCCTAAAGCACTACGATGACCCAGCCAATACAGTACAGGCCTATGGCTCAAGATCATATTTATCACCTCGTGCATCTATGCAGAGATTGAGTCATCAGATATGAATGATATGCAGATATATAGGTGAGGGAAAGATATTGGTCAACATTAAAGTAAGGGTTTAAAACTGTTCTTGCCGTTAAGCATGAAGACCTGAGAAAATGTTCATGTTTTTTGTCAATGAATTGAACATTACATCTTATCATTTACTTTTGTAGCTGACTGAAAGTGTTAGGGTTGGCTGCATATAACGTATCGGGAATCACACTGACATGGCCATCATCAACATATCAGGAATCATACTCACATGGCCATCAGAAAACTGTGAATAAACCATGATGGCTTAAGGGACAAAAGGTGATTGGATAAAATGGATGAAGATTATGCACAGTCATGGGTTGTCATTGGGTCCTCGTCTGCCCTGTAAAACCATGTCCAACTGCTGCTTACTTTATGCAATGGTGAAGTCCAAGTCATGTGTCTAAAGCCTCAGCAGATTTCAGTCCAATCTCAGGGTGATTAGAAAGGCTTTTCATTCTATCCTTAGCTTCCTATGTACCTGATTAGCAGGTAGGCCTGGTTCTAGAGGAGGGCTTTTGAGCTGGTTGTTCGCTCCTGTATTTGCTCACAGAGAGAGCACAAGGTTTGGAGTCGCTTTGGGAGTTTGTTTATATCGCTCTTTGGCTTTTGTGAGGAACCACTTGTTTTTCCAAGCAGTTTGGTGATCTTATGCTTTGGATCATAATTGTGGATTATGTGAGTATACCATTTTGTTATATTTAATGCAAATCAAAGGGCATCAGAACATCAGCATGAAGATGTGGAAGAATGATGCTGGAGGCCTCATAGTTTTCCTCTAGTCAAAGACGGCATCTATAAGGATAATGTTCACAGAGTAGGCTAGTTTTGTTATTAAAATAATGAAAACTCACAAGAGTTGTTAATGTGAGTCTGTTGGTTGCAAGTGCAATGCAATGTTTTAGTTGCATGGTAGTGACCTGCCTCTGCAGCCACAGTATATGGAACTGTATTTGATCCAGCCTCATCCCTATAATTTGTTCTCAAGCAAAGGATGCAATAACTTTTACCAAATTGGATGAACTCAGCCAATCTTGATACCTAAAGAATAGAGGATGTATTTTTTTTTGTTATGACTCCTTTAGCATCTTTGACTGGCAAACACTGTTGGGATGAATAATCCATTGTTCAAAGCTCTCCAAGGTTGCGTAATGTTGCTTTAAGGTGAAAACCCCATATTGCCACATTGTAAACTTTGAAATGTTATCATCATCCCAAGGGCTGAAGAATTTGTTTGAACCCATAGTGAACCATGCAGTTTGTCAACTGAAATCAACACAAGAAAATCACAGAAGGTGGAGATACACATGACAACAGTGAAATGTTTCCTGTTCTTGTTGAAGAAATAGAAAAAAAAGACAAATCCCTTCTCCAAAGAGCAGAAACAGGCTTTTCATTTCCTTAGCACTACATGCACAGATTTGTTTTTCCATGGTTTTTAAGTAGTACTCAAAATAACTACAGTCTGCAAGTATGCAAACGAGTGTATACATTCATATCCTATGTTGTGAGGTATCTTTACACACAACCACATACCGTTCATTCCACTGGCTTATCTCCACCTACAGCTAGTTCTGCATAATAATAGAGCTGATGGACTTATACCTTTTGTATCCTGCAAAGATTTTGTATCCTTAAATCTTTTATTTCCATGAGTTGAGGAAAAACTGGCTTACCGTTCCAAAAACATTGCATTCATAATTCCATTTCATAATTTGGCTTGTTCCAGGGTCATGAAACACACATGATGGACAATGTCAACCCCAGGATGCAGTTATTATGGCACAATTGGTGATACATGGTTTCTGCAGGATACTGTTGATGTGATGAATACTTGTCAGAGCTAGCATATACAAAACAAACAGAGAATATATCTTAAAACTCTGAATTGGTTAAATTGAAGCAGAATGTGCCTTCATCATGGATTATAGAGGCCAGAATAGTCTATTCTATTCAAGTTTTACTCTAAGCCAATCAAAATGCCATTGTACAGGCTATAGTTGGGCATTGGTTAAACACCCTAGGCTTAAAGGCAAAGATTGTCCTATGGCACACAGGAGAAGGCACGGATAAGGCTAAACGACAAATATAAAGCAATCACTTCCTCTTCTTTTCAAAGTAGTTTCTACACCAAAGTGTTCAAATGTATGCGGCACTTGGTACCTTACATGCTTTTCTAATGCAGAAATGAGAACAGCCAAACCTGTTCTTTATTGATGTCAGTCAAGCTTAGCCTATTTTACCACTTTATATTGGACATGCATCCCTTTCCATCAAGCAACAATGATTTATCTTTACCTCTCCCTATTGTCTCAGCATGTTTATTGAAGATATTTATATGACTGTTTAGTAGTTAATCCTCCAGTATTGACTGATATACTCAAGGAGAAGCTTTTTTTTTTCCAGTGACAGAGACAATCATCAAGGTAATGTCCACTTCCACTGCTAGCAGAGACTTAAGCTTGTTATTTTAAGACACTTGGAGGTTTTATTTGTGGCTCTATCCTCATTATCCCTGTCATCATTTACTCTTTGATCTTCTCTGCAGTCTGCACATTTTGAACTGTTTATTTACATCCATGTCACATGTATCTCTGTATTAAAATGCACTAGATATTTGCAGTTCTGCAGCGTTTTAACAGCTAATGTACAACAGATAAACTAATTCTGAATCTGGATAGTCTTGTGTGTGCTATGTCAACTAAAAAATATGAAAGTGTAGAGGAGTTTGTCAATCTTTAACAAAATCCCAACAAAATAATAATACATGTACAAGTTCTTTTGAGTGTTTAAATTATAATGTAAACACTCATTAGAACTAATTAGACCTACAGTGTTAAAGGCCTCTATGTAAGGGTTTTACTCTTCAGAAACGCCTTGTGTCAAGCCTCATTAAACATGTATGGTTACTTATATAGGCTTAGTGCTTAAGAAGAATAAGTTCAGGACCTATCATGGGTTACCAGGAAAAGCTAAAACAAAAACTACCTTGAAACACAAGTGCAAGTGCACAGTCTGCATGCAGATTATCAGAGGATACGATGTGGATGAGACATAAGAGGATAACAGTGCGGGACATTTTGCTCTTCAATTGGTTGTATGTAATCAGGCACTGTTAATCACTTCTTTCAATTCTCTTCTTTCAGGTTGGATGAATGGGAGAGATGAAAATATGCTGTGCAATACCTTCCCCTAGGCAGCTCAGGGCAAACATGATGATCCCTGCCTTTGCCTCCCCACGCTGACCTGCTCCCCACTTTTGCTCGCTTGTGACAATTCTTCATCCGGAGCAGGGGGACGACCGTCAGCTTGAGGATAAACCCAAAATGTCCTCCCACAAACGCAACTTCCACTGCTTCAATGCTATCGGGGGCGAAGGCTCCCACAGCGCTTCGCTTTCACGTCACACCAGCTCGCTCCCCAGGATATCCCGACATGGAATGGTGGCCAGTCATGAACCTCTGGAGGAATGCTATCTTTGCGCTGAGTACATGGAGGCCCAGGCTCTGGAGGCAAGAGACACTCAGGTTTCACCTCTGTGTCCTGCTCAACACCACCATCACCACCACCACCACCACCACCATCCACATCAATATGTTCACAGGAGGCCGACCAGGCCTGAGGACCCCAATATGGAGCATACTGACCAGAACCGCCACATTCGACATCACAGGTACAATAAGAAGGTGGTGCTGGTTAAGAACAGTGACCCCTCTTTCCGGAGGACCATCATATTGCACCGCAGAGCCCTACGGAGCCTGGGCCTATTCCTAGAGGAAGTTTCTGAGCTCATGCAATACCATATCAGGAAGTTGTACACTCTGGAAGGCCGCAAGGTGAGGTCATTACTACCTGTAACTAATTAGATTTTTATCCAAACATGCAGAGGTAGAAAGCAACTAAGCATATTTACTCAGGTGCCTTATCAGCAAAATGTTGACATTTACTTTACTTGAGTATTTCCATTTTGTGGGCCTTTATACTTTATTTATCTGACACTTACTAGTTACTTTGCAGAATAAAATTTTACAGTATATGAAGCAGTTAAAAATACATTACATTAAAATACTTCTTACAGGTTAATGCATCAATAATTTAACACTCTTAAAGGAACCATTCTTCACAATGACTACTTTTCATACTTCAGTACATATACATTTTTTATGTAAATAGAATTTTGAATGCACAAATTTTACTACAGTACTTTTCCAGGATTTGAGTGCTTTTTACACCATCACAAAGGTGTGAGTGACGTTAGAATCATGCTAGTTTACTTGCATGCATTTACTTGCAAGTTTCTAAATCATTCTGTTCACTTATTCTTCATGATTTTTGCTTTCCATAACCTTGAGGAAGTTTAGGAATGCATCAGCTGTATGAGCTGAAGGAGAAGGGACTTGTATATTTAAAATTTATGGAAACCTTTTTTTTTTTCTTTTTTCTTTCTTTCTTTTTTTGGCGCTTGACTTCAAGTAAAGCATTTCTTTTGTGTCTGAATGAATCAAAGGGATACCTGAAAAATATCTGAAAAAATGAATGCGGCTTAAGGTTAGGTTGCCTTTATGTGGAATTGACTTGTTATGGAAGGCCTTTGTTTACAGTTTTGAAAAAGTGCTCTAAAAAGTATGCTGGTCTGAAGGCTTTGTTCAACACTGCTGTTGATGATGCATAAGACTGAGAACAAGAGTGAAAGAGAGGCCTCTAGTGACAGGATTAAGACCCTACTGGTCCCAGTACAAAATTTTGTCAAGTATCTGCCCTATTACCTAAAGTCAAACACATGATTTCCAAAAAAAAAAAAAAAAAAAAAAAAAAGAGAAAGATAATGTCATGAAATTCAGTTCATGGGAATTAGATAATAGGTGATCTATTAAAGAAACAGAGCAGCACTTCAGCACTGAACAGTATCATATTTTACCCTGTAAGTGAGGCACTAAGCATAAGCATACATCAATATGTAGGTTTCCAAAAGAACCTTTATAGTCTAGATAGACACTACTTTTACTATGAAGTGTAAACAAATCACTACAACAAATGGAAAATACATTATTACCAGATTTCAAAGCTTTTGGGACTCTAGAAACATACTCACAACTCCTTGTAAACTTACATTTTGAACTTAGATTGTGTGAGAATGCATACTAAACTACTATGTTTCCTACCTATTAAAAATACTTTAGTGGGACAGGGCAGACCTTTCTTTATAATACAACAGAATAGCAAAGGTGGCTCATTACACAGTGACATTGGAGTTTTACTAAATGAAGAAATAAACAATAAAAGCCAGCCTTTGCTGTATACTAAATGCAAAAATACAGTTTATCATAGTATTATTTACTATGAAAGTCAATGGGGACATTGTAAAGTAGAAACCACTTGAAAAGGCCATGCTCTGTATTTTCACAGTGATAGTAAGGGGATGATTTACTTTTTTTTTCTTTGGAAATCGGAATCCCATGCCATCAATAAGAGAACAAAAAATCTGAAGTCCATTCTGCACCCTAAAATGCCACTGAAATGGTGCTTAGATAAGATGTAGAGTTGTTCAAAATTTATACATCACATATATTCAAATTATATCATTTTCATGTAAGTTGCATTAAATACTTTGTGTTTATCTGACACGCATACCTGCAGGCACACAAATATGTAAATGCCTTTTGAAATAAATAACATAAGTAAATGTTCAGAAAGTCAAGTGGGATAAATATTTTTGAGTGTCTGCCTATAGGTAAGAAACAGGGATATTCCCTCATACATAAATTTAGATTGTGGGTATCTCTCCAAAAACCCATTAATCTTGGTCAAATCAGAGCTATTTTTGAGATAAGAGAAACAGGTCAACGTTGAAAATCCACTCCCCTAGTTTGATACCAGAGGAGTCTCAGAAATGTGTCTTCCGCAGTGGCAATTAATTATCCTCACCTGGGCTTTGTGTGACCATGGATGAAGCCATTCATCTGTCTTTACCGACAGTGGATTTTAAATTGAAAACTGCAATGTCATCAAAACTGGCTGCTCAAAAGCAAAATAAGATCAACAAACTCTCAATATTTTAAGACTGTTAAGGCTCCATATTTTCAAAGCTATCACATTAATGAGTAATGGAGCATGGAAGCAGCAATATTAAATGTTTGGTGTCATGAAAATGTAAAAGAATGGTTACAAAGGAACAGCAGAATATTATTTATTTGTTCCTTAGACCTCTAAACATACTACTTCCCAATACAAGCAAAAAGAATGAAATATGGAATATAAATCAAACTACACACAGTATATGCTGATCTAAGATTTATTATTACATGCAATTAAAGACACCAATATACTGAAGTTGTACAACTGTGTATGGTTAAATAGTTAATGTATAGTTCATATGCATGTGAAGGTTCAGATTTTAAATTATTTTTCTGCCTATAAGTAAACATGTTTTAGCCATGTGAACATTGGAAAACAAATTGGTTTATAATGATTTCATATTCTTGTGTAAGCATCAGTAGTGTTGATTTGATGTAAGAAAAGTGCCCCAAAAAGTTAGGCAGAAGACTGTGAAACCAATCTAAGAATTCATGGCAGCTCTCAGAACATATTTAAGTGAAGCACTACAGATTGGCATTCGGGACAAAATGTGTTTTCAGAAAGTGATTAAATGCTCCTTAAATGTGTCTGAATAAGATGTAGACGCATTTAATAATGTGATATTGATCAGAACGGAGGCAAAATAGAGAGACAAAAAGCTAAGGAGGTAAACAGGCCAGCACACACTCACCCCCACTGGTAGATTGACATTCATGCTGATCACTGGTGAGACAAAACTGATCACTTGATTTCTAGTTTTATTAGCCCGTCACGGTGCTATCTATGTCTAATTTTGCTGATAACCTTGTAATGTTAACAGGGATAAAGGATGGTTACACTAGCCATGAGCTGTGTGTTTCTATTGCATTACAAATTTTGTGAGTAGGAGGTGTCCTAAAGCAAATAAATCACAAGGTAATTATGCTGTGTGTTGATGGATTACAACAATGACTAAACCACTGTGTTAGCTTGTCTATACTATTTAGTCTGCAACATTTACTGACTCTGCAAACTTTTTGCAGGACTGCTGAGCAATACCTTAGCTCTTACCAGTGAAAGTGGAAGCTTAGTATTATATGCACGCTCAGTCAACTCTGGTGAGGTTGACCAGAGATCATCCTGGATGAGGATATCAATCCTTTTCGACAGCTTGACCAACTCACTGCATTGTTCTGCAGGGATTTAAAGCAACTGTCATTACATTCAATTTGAGATGACACCTTGAGTAAATTGCACATTATTTTGAACATAAGACTTTCTCATTTCTCATTTTAAATATTTGCCATTCTATCACACTGGACCTATATCTTTACTAATTAAATAAAAATTAGAAATTTCAAGCAATGCAAACAGTCATACCATTGAATTTATACATCACTATTTAAGACTTTGTCACTGAACTTGGTGGGTAGAATGTGGTACTAATAGTGCCAGGTTTAGGGTTTTGATTCACACTATGTTCATCCATCCAAAAAAATATTTACTACGCACCCACAGTACTGTAAGGCAATTTGGTCAGTGTCACCCAAAATGCATATGCATAAAAGGCAACAATAAATGTCATCGACCCTGAATGTTACAGAATCAAATAAGTCACCGTGTTTCAACCTGTAACTGTGACACCTCCCTTCTGTCAGTCATTGTAATTTTGAAGTAAACTACGTCACTAGCTGCAGTAAGCTGAAGTGTTTGAAATATCATGTGATGGATGGATAAACAAACAAAACAATGGATGGATGGACAGAGACCTATTCATAATCCTCCCTCATAATAAATAATAAGGTGACTAGTATTTCTCAGTGTACTCCGTGATTTTAAGTGTACTTCTGCCTTCATATCATATCAGGTCTATGGCAAACTTGCTCACAGCTACCATGCCTAGAAATGTTGACAAGGATTGATAACCAAAACAGGAAAAAATTCTCTTCTCCCTGCAAAGTGGCAGTAAAGAACAGTGTAGCCGTAAAGAAGGGGAAGGGAAGGTGTGTCCCACACAGCTTGGAAGAAAAATATGGTAGGAGACTGTGAATGTCTTGAAATTCCAACATGTAGTAATTTTGGTTCCATTACTGAGGCAAATTGATATTTGAAAGCCAAAAATCGGTATGCTAAATCAATAAACCCACACAGATATATTATGATCATTTCATAGTATGGCGGCAGCGAAAACAAAGCATACTTCTTGCATTTCTTATTATTACTTATTGCAATCATCTTGTAATTATACCATGTTCACAATATTTAATCGTTAATTGTTATCAGTAAAACTTGTTTGAAGTTCTTCAGCCATTATCTGTATTTTTCCATCAACTTTCATTCAGGAAACGGATGTATCTGTTCTGATGTATCAGATGTATCTATTGCATTTCCCCTTTTTTAAATAATTATTGACTGCTTCTTCTGCTCTTTTGTTTCAGATTGACAGCATTCATAGTCTTTTGCAGTGCCCTACTGTGCTTGTTTGTGTGGGGCGTGAGCCTTCTCACCTTACCATCTTGGAGAATTTTCGGAAAACATCTGATGACAAACTTCCACAATTGAGGTCACACTCCACTGGCTACACCGAAAGACATGAGGGTAAGAGAAATGGTATATAGTCACATGCTAATGAATTTTTTTATTATTTCTATGCTGTTTGACAATGTTATGGGAGCAAGAAATTGCATTTACTGTTTTAATGTATTGTCAACATAATAAGATAAGCTTTTACTATATAACAAAGCATAATGCATGATGTAAGATGTATTGTCTTCTCTGAGTAAAATATAACTAATTCCATTTAATTTTTATCCTTTTCTGTCTTTCTGTCTTGATGGTGAACAAGGGCTCAATACAAAGAGGAGTGTCATCAGTTCAAAATTGGAATCTAGCAACAGATCTGACAGGCAATCAGTGTCCTCTGATAAGTCATTACCAGATCAAACAGACTCTCCAGAACATGCTGATCCCTGCCCACATACTGATGAAGCACTCAGAGAGGATGATATTGAGAAACGGGTTCTTATTAATAAAGATGGCAGTTTGTCCATGGAAATGAAAGTGCGCTTCCGGCTATTGAATGATGAAACATTACATTGGTCCACAGAAGTAAAGAAGACCACAGCAAAGACTTCTGAGTACTCCGAAGGGCATAACAGATTGTATCCTGAACAGGTTTTGGATGAAATCTGTTCAGAATCAGAAAATATTTCTTCTGGTGAGACAGATAAGGCCTATATCACCAGGTGTTATCAAAAACATGTGGAGGAGCCTCACTGTCCTCACTGTTGTAATCACTGCCAGGAATATGATATCTGGAGAAACCTGATTCCTAGGACAGAGGGAACAAGTCGTCACATTAGATCTTCCAGCTCAAGTGCATCCTCACACAAAATGGTCTGTAGAAGGACAATGGTTGAAAGCAGGCAAACTATGTCTGGAACAAGCGAAGAGTATACTGAACAAGTGGTGGAGACAGAAACTTGTATTGAGCAGACTGTTGAAGAGGTTGAGGATGTAGAGTACTGCACCATCACGAGAGAGTTTTCCTCACCGAAGTGCAAGGAGCAATCTTCTACAGTGGACAACTGTGAGAGTGTTAAAAATAACCAGGTAACAGAATATGATGAAGAAAAATCTGACTGTATGTCCCCAGTTCCTTCCAAGGACTCCCAAAATGATCATGTCAGTGTCAAAATCACTCAAGTTTCAGAGGAGGAAGAGCGAGCAGAATCTGTTGTTAGTGCTTCCTCTCAGATATTAACATTCCTCAAGGAGGACCAAGATGATGAGGATGATGACATTCCACCAAGTGCTTCAAGAGCAGGTTCATGCTCTCAGAATAGTGAATCTGAAGAGAAAGAGACCACCAGAAGTGCAGTTTTGAGTACAGGATCACCTATGCAACACTTATGCCCAAGTCCTCCAAGCAGGGCATCTAGTGCTTCAGGCCATTCAGGCAAGTCAAGCAAGTCAGCCAAAACTGTGTCTCCAGTAGCAAAATCCCAAAATTCAAACACCTGTCAATGCAGACTATCTGATGAATTTACCACAAAAGGAGTTGAGGCAGCTGATAGCACAAATGTTTCTCCTGAGGATGATACAAAAGGAGAGAAAACAGAAATGAAGAAGAGATCAAGTAGCTCCGCATCGGTCAAATCAAATATCTCTACAAGATCAATATCAAAAACTGAAGAGGCAGGTGAGATAAAAAGAGAACAATCACCAAGTGCCATGTCAGTGAAATCAAATGCCTCTGTAAAATCAAATAAGTCTGAAGAAATAGAGAATGCAGGGTGTGGAGATGCCGAAGTGACAAGATCCAAAAGTGCCATGTCAGTTAAATCAAATGCCTCAACAAAATCAAAATCAGATGTTTTAGAGGTTACAGATGAAGAAACACAAACAAAAGATGTCAAACAAACACAAAAGAGACCACTGAGTGGTATGTCTGCAAAATCTATTACTTCTGAAAGATCAATTAAATCAGATGTGGCAGCTGAAAAACATATGTCAGGAGAGGATGCTGATGACAAAAGACCCTTGAGTTCTTTGTCTATAAAATCCAATACCTCCATTAAATCAAAAGGATCAAAAGTCTCTTCTGTTCCAAATGAAGAAAAAGACGAGGAAGAAACTTGTGAAAATATTGAAGAAGAAATGGACACTGAAGCACTGAATAAGGACAATACTGAAGAGGTAGGAGAGGACCAAGACAGAGTGCCAAGTGCCATGTCATCTAAGTCAAATATTTCTGCAAGATCTAGACATTCAAAAGCATCTGAACCTCAGCCTGAAGGAGATGCTAAAGAGGAGGAAAGAACAGCTAGTGCTATGTCAGCAAGATCTGCAAAGTCAAGTGCTTCTGCAAAATCTACTCAGTCTAAGACTTCTGAAATTTCTGCAAGATCAAATAAGTCAAAATTTTCTGATGTTCCAGCCGAACAAAGTATTGACAGTCCTGATGAAAGGAATGACAGAGAGCAAACTATAGAAAGAGCGCCAAGCTGCATGTCAGTCAAATCAGAAAAGTCAAATGTTTCTGTAAAATCGACTCAGTCACAGACTTCTCATGTTCTAGCTGTTGAACATGAGGAAGCTGTAGAGAGAGCATCTAGTGCCTTGTCAGCAAAATCAGCAAAGTCACATGCTTCCACAGCATCTAAGAAATCAAAAGCTTCTGATATTCCTTCTGGCAAAGATGTTAAAATTCCTGATGATGGAAACAATGAAGATGAATCTCAAATGAGACCAAAAAGTGCAATGTCAGCCAAATCAGCCACTTCTGCAAAGTCAAGTATTTCTGCCAAATCCAGTAAATCTAAAGTCTCAAATGTTCCAGATGAAGAAATTGCTGCCAACATTGAGGAGCTTGAGGAGAGAGCTCCAAGCAATATGTCAGTGAAATCAGCAAAGTCCAATGCTTCAGCAATATCAAAGAAATCAAAAGCCTCTGAGGTTCCTGCTGAAGATAGCGCTGACATTCCTGAAGAAGCGAATGTTGAAGAAGACATTGATGACAGAGCAGGAAGTTCCATGTCAGCCAAATCAGGCAGGACAAATACCTCTACCAAATCCAGAAAGTCAAAAGTCTCAAATGTTCCAGATGAAGAAAATGCTGCCAACCTTGAGGAACTTGAGGAGAGAGCTCCAAGCAATATGTCAGTGAAATCAGCAAAATCAGCAAAGTCCAATGCTTCAGCAATATCAAAGAAATCAAAAGCTTCTGAAGTTCCTGCTGAAGATAGCGCTGACATTCCTGAAGAAGCGAATGTTGAAGAAGACATTGATGATAG
>OMLF01010835.1:0-18360 GCA_900302615.1 Holocentrus rufus
GAGAAAAGTTGTCATTTCCCAACCCCTCATTAATATTCCGAGGTTAAGAGCTTTTCAGCGAAACGTAATTAATTGAGCCCGAGCCTGACAGTAAACAAGCAATTTCAAATTAAAGCGAAATGACAGCGGCGTCATTTGTTAAAAACGTGCAGGGCCCCCCGATTTTGGCGACAGATAAATGAGGGAAAATGTTAAGGAGGGAGAAAGTGATGAAGATATTAATCTTCACCTGTCTGTGTCAGCGTGCCACTCATCGCCGCGATGTTGCTCTCCATCCTCTGCAGATGCTTCTTGTCCTCTCGGCTGCCCATAATGAGGGGAAGGATGTATTTCTGCAATTAAAAACATGACACGCTATTACACTTCTCTCCAGCGGGAAGGGATCGGAAACAGAAGGAATAGATCGGGCCACCTAGGCTCGGCGGCGAAGGGTCAAAGGCATTGTTTTTGCTGGAATGGGGCCCATTCGTTTAAACCATGTGATTATGCACATGCATCGCTACTGTAATGCATCCAAACAACGGGCATAGGTGTGTGCCAAAGTCATACCACCAGAGGAGATACGATGAATTACAGCATGCAGGGGAGAGGAAAAGAAAGAAATATATTGACAATTAACAGAATGCCAAAACCAGAATCAATGTTTTCTTGTTTCTCAGCCTTCTGCCACTGAATAAACAGAACTGTACCGAATGATGTGTATGTCTGACAGCCAAATGAGGATCTTTGTTATTGAGTGTGAGTGTTATCCAGATGAGCAGCTAGGGAGCGTTTGACTGCATCCTATATGCATGTGTGCGTGAAGCTGAGCTCAGCAAATACGAGCGAGAGCCATGTGACCTTGGAGGGCATCGCCGAACCGCATTCAAAATCGTCAAGGTTTTCTGCTTTGTAAAAAAAAAACTCAGGAAAGATCAGTCGGCCTCTCGCAGCCGGTTTGGAGCGCGCTGCTGCCCGGGCCGGGTTTTCTCTCCGACTCAGGTGGCAACTGGTAACACCAGTGCAAGTAATAAACACTTTTTAGAGAAAAAGATTAAATGAGTGTCAACACGTGGTAATTAATAAGTGGGCTGCTGGGAGCGTGGTGTTTACAAGGCGCTCCATAGCATAAATAAAGTATGGGCAGAAGCCTGGACATATGGTGCGACTGGCGCTACGCAGCGGTGACATGACAGCAACCTGTGCCGTCCCGCCAGGGAATCCCACCTCCCAGGCTACCAGCGGCTGGCTAACCCTGCTGCATGGAGGAACCAAGGGACAGGTAAGGCATGTGTGAGCTTGTGTGAGTTAAAGATGGCAGAGATGGAAGCAGAAGGGACAGGAGACCCAAACGTGCACGTGTGGCCCAAAGGAAGGCTGCATAAAGGGAGGAAGAAATAACAAGACATCTTGAGAGAAGCCAATATGTCTCATGGGGTCAGGTATGCACACGCCTGCACATGATGTGCACGAGCGAGCATGCACGCACTCGCTCTCTCTCTCCTCTCTCTCTCTCTCACACACACACCAACAGAGTTTCACACAGTCAGAGAGGAGAGAGGGTTGTCATCTAGGCCAAGAGCTACTGCTAGAGCTCCTGTCCTTCTCTAAAATGAGAGTAATGGCTTCCACATGCCACTCAGACTACTACTAACAACCACTATGGGATTAATGTCACTGGGGGACAAGGGGCCTCATGGGCTCATGTTCAAGGGCTGCTAAGCCCGATAAAAACCAGGGTGATTATTTTTAGTCGGCAGGACGTCAAAAAAGGGCTGTGTGCTGCGTTAGCAACTTTATTTTCTAAAGAAAAAAAAATATATATATCACAGAGGAGGAGGCAATGGGAAGTTAAAAAGAGGGGGTTCAAATGAGCTCATGCTCTGACGCAGACCAGAGTGGCTTTAATAACTACACCAGAGTGATGTTACATACTGTAAAGGCGCCTTCTATTCTAGCACCATAATTCATCATCAACTGATGCACTTGCAAAGAGCACCAATTTAAATGTAATATCAAGGAGAAGCTGTTCTGACAGATCTCTCTACACAGTGTGAGACATACATCAACATTTAGAGAACAACCTAAACATTGAAAACAAAGTCATATTAAAGGTTTATGCTCAGAAGGCCAAGACAAAGCAGGGTCTAACCTACCTTGTATAGATGATGCAAGCCAAAGGCCATGCCCACCATGATGATGGTGAGCGCGCCGTAGTCTCTCCATCTGTAGCCCACTGGAGCTGGACAGGGACAAAGAAGCAAATTAACACAATGAAATGGCTGTATAGCATGAGAACCTGGGAACTTCAGCTTAATGAGGCCTACAGCCCGCAAGTTTTTCAGCAGGTGCATCTATGTCAACCTGCAAAGATAGATAAGATAGATAAGATAAGATCGACTGCATGATCGCTGAAGATAAAGAAAATGTGCATTGCTTTAGGAATTCACCGCTATACCTCATCAACACAATGCACTCTTTATCTCTGTGTGACACTGTAATATCATTGTTTTTGTTGCTGTCAAAAATCATGGAGAATAAAGAGGAGAGGATGTAGGGCATGAGCAAACAGTCGCTCAAAATCCTGCTCTTCCAGAAACACACCTTTGTTTTATAGTTCTTTTGGACTGAAACTTAATACAATGTACATATATAAACCTTAAAAAACCAGAATGGGCAGAAAGGTGACTGAGTGTGTGTGTGTGTATTTAGAAGTTCACCCGTTCTGCTGAGTGACAAGATAGTCTGAAAGTGTGTCATTGTGCAAGCTGTCATCTGGGTAGGCCAACTGTCTGTCAAGGTGGAATTTCCCCACATGAGAGAGGCATTCAACTGAAAATGTCACTAAACAACAAACAGCTCTTTGAAGGAAACATAAGAGTTTTTTTCTCTTATTTATTCTAGTAGAGCCAAAATGAATTGGAAATTATTATAGACTAGGCCACTAAAGTAGACCATTGATATTCTATTACAGATCTGATTTCACATAATGGGTTATGTGGTAGACATGTTTACTGGCTTGAAGTAAGTAAACCAGATTGATCTTGCGCCTTACCACTTTTGTGTGATTTGGCATGCAAATCAAATGATGAGAGACCTGCTGTCATATTGAACTATAAGGTGTATTTTCAAGGTCAATGCAATATGATTCTCCTTACTCAAGGGCATGTTTCAGTGCTGCTGCAGCATTCTGGGATGAACCCATAACCTCTCCCATCGAAAATTCTGCGTCACTCTCCATCGTCCATATGGTAACCACATAAATTTTGGTCTTCATCAACATTATGGCTGCGATAGATTGTCACCTATCCCAGAATGCCGTGCTTCTGAAAGACCTGGGAGTCCTTGGGATGGGCGCTTGACCCTGAACGAGCCTCACTGCATCACCAGGGGTCTTCACTTGCTCTTTTACCCCCCTTTAGGACCTTCTATTCTTCCCCTCTCTCTCTCTCTCTCCCTCTCTCCCTTTTCCTCTTCCACTTCCACTCTGCCATCTTCCATTTTTTTATTTGGTCACTTAAGCTGTGGAGCTGTGGTCTCCATCCCCCGTTTTTCCAATCTCCTCTCAAATTTATTGGGTTCAGTGGAGGCCTTCCTGTCCTTCCGCCGCGTGGAAATAGAGATCAGAGTATCCATTACTTCGACAGAGATGGATGCGGGTCCCCGTGCACCGTCCCCATAACAAGGACATCAAAGGGAGGTAGCCCCCTCTTTTCGGCATGACCCCCCGTACAAGACTCCCCGCTCTCACCTCATTATGCAGCTCCCTTATAGCCGTTTTGATATAAAACCCCCCACTATGGACGGAGAGCTGCGAGTCTCCCTAACTACATGGCCATCCCATCAACATCACTTTCATTACAAAACATGAGATGCCGGGGGAGTCAAGGACAGTGTGGTAATAAATGAGGGTGGAATACATCTGGAATCATTGTCATACGGGTTAAGCATTATGCGGACTTCATTCTGCATTGGTAAATCAGTGGACAGCACTCATAACCTCCTGAGGTAATAAAGATACAGGTTGTGGTGCGGGGTCTGGCCGGGGTGAAACCCCTTCAAAGAGAATGGCAAGAGAGACTTCATGAGCCTGGTCTGTGACAATGTCAAATTCCCCACGTCGGCATCCCAATCACGGTAAATGTTGTATGGTATACACTGCTATAATATTCATACAGATGTAGCGATTTGGTGAGGTGCTAATAAATCTGTTAAGTGTGTTTAAAACACTTAACCAGTGCAACCTGGAACATCCTTAACAGTTGTTCTTATCTGGTGGACAGGGACTTAAGTTCCAAAGTAGACTCTAGAAGATCAATGCAAACTTTTCTCTTCCCAGGCGGTGCACATAAATGATAAGATCATGTGTATTTACTGGGTGACAAACAGGAGAAGAGGGGGTATAAATAGGTGCACTCACTCTGTGGTCCATGAGCCAGCTGGGTGGCATGGAAAGGATGCTGAGGTCCCACAGTGCTGACAGCAAGGATCTCTTCTGTGCTGCCAGAGCGCTGGATGGCCAAGTCTACCTCCTCATCAGTCAGACCTAAAATCAGGAAACACTCCTTTAGGACTGTCAGTGGGTGTGCAAGCACTGTCGGCTTGTGTGTGCGTCACGGGGATAAAACAAATGGCTCTTTGCATATCATAAAATCTTTTTTTTTTTTGGACATTTCTGCTTTATTTGACAGTGTAGACGGACAGGAAAGACAGGAGACAGAGGGGATGGCATGCAGCAAAAGGCACGGGTTGGAATCGAACCCACGTCGCCGTGGTAATAACATGCGGTCCGTGCTCCACACGGGGCGTCCCCTGGCCTATCATATCCGCGCTTAAATACTTCCCAAGCTCCCCACAAATCTTATAAGCACAATTTAGAGAAACTATGGTAAATCCTGCCTGACAAATTTTACACTCTTCTCAAAAAATGCATTAATTTACAAATCCTATTGAGAGTTTCTGCTCCGTGGACATCCATCAACAGTAGAGAGCCTGTAAAGGTTCACGCAATGAAAGATGAAACTCTGCTAGCCTATTAACTGTCACCAAAGGCAAAGAAAATAAGAGTCTGTCCACTTCTCCAGTTATATTTCCCAGGTGGAGATTTCATACACCCCAGACAGAGAAAATGCATTATTTTAATTTCTTCATTGTGATGTAAATGTATTACATAATTTTGCAAATGCCAATATAATTTAATCTTCAGATCTTTTTAATGATTTTAGTGATGATTAAATTGCAAAGGGCTCCCTGATGGAGAATCAGAGGGGAGGAGAAAAAAAATCTAATATGAACATCTCCTTTTGTGGCAAGAAAGGATTTTATTTCAGGCGCCATATGCTGCCATTGCTACGGGTCTCATCTTTTAATGAGCATCTTAATCTAAACAAAGAAGAATAATTACAACTTTCGATGAACTGCCTTAAAAACATTATCCATTTAGAGCAAATCTATACGGGGAAAGCTGACAAATAACCAGAAGTTGATACATGAATACCTTTCATAATGCACAGGGGGCCTTAATCAACCGACTAGTATGGAAGTCTTAGATATTGATAAGTAGTATCCCTTATGATGAAAACAGTCTGCATTAAAAGCTATGAATTGCTCTCTGCAGCTTAAGAAGCTGTCTCTCACGACCATTTCACCATCACTTTCCTGAGCCATTTCCCTGAGCGCGTTTCCTGAGTTCACCTGCTTCCTGACAGAAAATCCCTTTTGTGCGAAGGCCTTTTACTTGGGACTATTCCCGCGGGGCTTTGGAGAATTCTATACATGCTCAATATAAGCTTCCTCCATGCTTTAAGAGGGGATGAAACCAAAGGCAAAGGTTCACTTGAAAATGCCTCAGGAGATGGCTCTTAGTTGGTACTACCTGCAAAATGCAAGTCAAATCGTGATATCTGTAATAGTGACTTCTGTGTGATAGTCGTCATAATAATCATTTGGAGCATAACACCCACGTGGAGTGTTAATAATATGTGACGTCTAAATGTCTAAAACAAATTTCCATTTTTGAACAGCGTGAATGACATAATAAAACAATCCTGCTAATCAAATTATTTCTATTTGAATGAAAGGTCCCACTACCCTGGTATACAATTCCAACAAATATGAGCCAAGCTTGAACAGGAGGCCGAATCCAGATCAGAAATGCCACTTTGACCTATCCCTACATCTGCTTGAAGAAATCCTTTGATGATCTACCACACAGCTGATGCCAAGAGGAGGTCTATCCCGTCACCTATTTAAAAGCTCCAAGGACTTCAAATGGCCATGAAAATTGTTGAATAATTGAAGGCAAATATTGGCTGGCTTGTCGTCTACTGCAGGTCCTGAGTGCCAGGAAGTGGTGAGCACCATGTGCTGAGTTTGTGCAGTCAGACTGCACTGTCAAATAAGCAATAATGTGTCCCTGGACTCCTGATTCATCTGACCACAGCAGACTACATGGTGGCAGACTATTGAGTGAGACATGCAGGATCTCCATTTCACCAAGCGGGAAGAAATAAAAAATGTGTTTCAGTATTTTCGTTTTCACCTTGAAATGTAAGGGCTTTTTCAGCACTGAACTTTTAGCTGGTTTTAAGCTTAATGTATGTACATCTTAATGGCTATTCACGCCTTTGATGTTGTTTGCGCGGCAGAATGAAAGCACCTTACCTTGCATCAAAATAAAATACATGGAAATTCATAAAGACGTTTTCTTGTGAAATTACAACTCACTCAGCTATGTTGCTGGCTCTGATCTGCTTATTGTTGAGGGGAAGAAAACAACAAACGAAAGACCCCTCAGATCCGAAAGAACAAGGTGAAACTGAGTTTTACATATAAAAGGCAAAGACAAAAAAAGAGATTGTGAAATTTATTATGGGTTCCAGAACCTGTGGAATGACCCCTGGACCCCCATTTCAGATCGACCTGTGGGGAGATGAATTTTTTAAGATATAAATTACACCTAATGACGACACCATAAAAAAGAACAATAATGGAAAGCTATTCTGTATTTCATTATACTGTATTATTTGGTGCACCTGATACACGCAGCGCCTGTTTATGAGTCACCGTATTAGCAGATGCTCAGCCAAAGCATTTGCTTTGACCTTGCCATTCTCATTGGGGCATGAAATTACGGTGCTGGCACCTCGATATTACAGCTATAAATACTGTAAACTGCATATCTGGGCTACGTTTTCTATTGTCTTTCAACATAAACCTGATCGGTATTTATTTAAAGGAAAACCCATTGCTCGTCACGTTATTTACAGCTCTATTTTCAGAGGCTCTTATTCTCTGGGCATTTTTTTAAGGGCAAAGAGGCAGCAAGGCTCTTACATAAAATCCATTTCTCCGATTCTGGCACTTCTGAACTTTATGGGTCAAGAGCCAGACCGGACAGCCAATTATAAAAATTGCTTACTAAAATATTTTGGGTAGTAAAAGGTGAACGCCTTTTTCACTGTCCTCCAAGGTCTGAATTATGAAGTTGCCCTTGAGTGAAAATTACTTACATTTTGAATATGATATTCAGAAAAAAAATGCATGGCAGGGGTCATAAATAGATGGAGGTCAATGGGTTATTGAGAACTATAGAGCAACTTCAACCTGTTTCTCATGCTGCACTGGCACGGGATATTCTACATGTCATTTGGTGTGGTACAGCTGCTTGAAAATGGCATGCCCTAAATAATGACCACTCTCATAGCGTATTCATTTATGTATTAAAAAAGGGGACTCTGCTCTCATTTCCCTGCTTTATTGCCTTGTACTGATGACAAAGTAGGCAAGGCCTAGGCTAGGTGGCGCCGTGGAGTAATTTATAACCACATCAATCCGTTTACCTTCTCTGCAGGCCTTGGTCATTGTCATTTTTGTCCGAGAGGTGAGTCACATAACCCCACTTACAAACAGCATCCTATTAATATCTGAAATGATGAACCTTATCCTTCCCCTTACCTTCATACCAGGTATGGTAATAGACCCAACAGCCTACCTGTGTTCCCCGTGACCCTCGAGCACTGGCCCTCTAGTCAGGGTGAAACCTATTAGCATTATTTATTCAAGTCAATAACAACCCGGACATTCTGATGGGATAAAAAAGAAATAAGTCTAGCCATCATTTATATCTCACTGACAGAGAATGTACTGTGCACGTTTGATACACCAAATCTACCTGTAATGTAACAATGTATTTCTACTCCCCGTGTCTCCCTAACTGCACCGCGCTAAGGTAATCTGGCTGCATCTGAGTGGTGTCAGCATTCGGGCCACGGTCAAAGTGACATGTCAAAAGACGGAAAATTATGTTGACTATGTTCTGAGAATTTGATTTTTTTTGGTAATTACGTGTGCAACTGCTAATTGTCTGGGCTAAACGGTGGTGCCGAAATGGGGGCTCAACACTCTTTAGTTGTCACATCTGTTAATTGTAGAGGACGTAGATGGCACAATTCACTAGATAAGACCGGAACACATTACATTTCACTCAAACGCACTAAAATTTACCTGATGTTGGCAAGGGGCAAGTAAAGCAAAATTGCTCTAAGATGACACTTGTTAGTAAGACAGCTTAAATGTAATTCATTTCCAGACTCCTCGGTGTAGTGATACTGTGAACAGCAAAAGAAAGAAAACATCTTTCGTTTTAAAGCTTGATTTATATGACATCTAAGTGACAAAGTTGCAATATTTTAGCCACTTTATTCAACAAGGACTCAAGAAGGGCAGCAAGAAATATTGGACTGCATAATTGCCAATTCATACCATGAAATTGACAGTTGAAGGAAAACAGAAAATTACATTTTTCTATGAATATTGAAATAAACCAGACTATTAGGATCTCTTTGAAAAAAGGGAGATGTAACCAGAGAGGCATCCTTCAGTGCAGATTAGGGCACAAATATGCAGGGAAATAATATGCACGAGCGAGATTATTGTGTAAAGATTCTGCAACATGCAATCAAAGTGGGCCCTATTTTCTCCTTCATCAGCTGGCCAGCGTAAGTAGTGGCAGCAAGAGGAATCCAATTTAAATTCCACTCTACCGGGAGATGGTATTGTTTCATTTTATGTGTGCTTTGACATTTCTGGCTGTTAATATAGAGTAAAATCCAGAAGTATTTACATAAATATGACATTAAACTGTATTAGAAATTAAGACTGACACATTTGCTGTGGTTGCAGTGGGACGGGGAGGTTGATTGAGTTTCAGGGTCAAAAGGTTGAGAGGACAGCTTGGAAACCTGGGTATATGTGAAGAAATAAGGGTGCTGTGACTATTGGTGCATCACTATGTCCATTGTAATGTCTGCCTTGTGTTAAGATAAAAAGGCCAACATGGAATAAACCATCGTTTGTCATCATTTTTATTACGACAATGAGTGGGCAGTTCTTCTTTCACTTGATGCAATTTGTACACTTTTGGCCAAAAGCTTTAGCTACCATATTCTGGTTTTGAGTAAGCATATAAACCTTTTCATGTAAAAAAAAAAAAAACATATTTCCATTAGTCAGCACAAAAAAGGAAGGAAAAGGGAATCAAAACTTAAACTATGTGCATTTGAAGACATGACCCAGTTCTCGAATGCCACCTTTAACAGAGAAACAATAGCACATATATTTGAAAATTTACTTTGTTTGGTCTAACTCATCATGAATGAGAAAAAAAGGTAAATTCCGTATGAAATGTAATAATCCGAAACTGAGTTGTTATTTGATACTGTGAAGATTAGTTTCCCTCCTACTCTTAAACTCAGGCGAGTCGCTCACAAAGCGACAGTCATTGTGACATAATTACGTTGTTCAAGGTGAGGCTCAGTCACAATGGCCTTCTGCTGATACAATGTCATATTCTGAACCATGATCATTTACAAATAACACCCATCTCAAAATCAGTCTGGGACAGGGCAATAAAAAGAATAACACCTGGTTCAATAAAGTTTAGGGCCACGGCAAAGAAAACCTGAATTAACCTGAGGTGGCAAAGGAAGAGCTTAGTTTTCAGTCGTGCTATGAATGGGCAGACATCCTGTTTCCCAGACACTCTGTTTTATGGGTGTATCATACAAGTCGTGAAACATCCTATGAATACTGTGTCAAATGCAAAGTGCTTGTCAAACATACTTTGTGCTCAGGGTTTCATTACTCTATTCTCTCCCATCTTTACCCTCTTCCGCTTGGATCAATGCCCTTATGCAAATCAAGAGTTTTTGTTTAGATCTTCACTGGAACTGACTCTCCAAAATAAATTTGCATTAAACCATCATACATATTTCATGGACGTAAAGTGCAGTACGAGGGAACCATTTCGCAACGGCGCTCAAAACAAAAGCAGAAAGTAAGAAGAAAATGTGACATGGTATGACATCATTTGGTATCGGAGTCCTTATTGAATTTGAGATAACCAACAGTGGATTATGAACATGCCTTAGTTGTCAATAATGAGACACAAAGACTGGGAAATTTCAAAAGATATCAAGAGTCATTAGAGCCAGATGAGATGTGTGTAGTAGCAGCCGGCAACCATGGATTTGGTTTCAGGTTACCTTCCCCAGTCATGGAGCTTTTAGGCTCACTTTTCACTGCTTCACTGGTCTAATGCTAGAGGCAAAGTCCCTTAGCACTGCCTATGTATTAGTCCCCCAAGTACTGAACAGTTTTGCAAAGAACCGAAAGAAAAATAATCACCTCGAAAATAGCTTATCTGTGGTCAAGCCACATGCTGCGTGCATTTGTCAGTCACAGAGCCACTGAAAGAAAAAAAGTGGCAAAACACTGCACGCATCGGCTCTGCTTTAGAAGTAGCAAAAACTGAATTATACATTGTGTTGACATAAATCAACCCGGAGTAACAAGGTTGTTTGCTACCCTTATTACATCAAACAACATTCTAATGTTAGAAAAATTCACAATCTATTGCATATAAACTGAAGAGCCAGCAAATGTTTCCACCCTGCCTGCTTACTAACCTCCCTATGTCAAGCCTCAAATTTATGATAACAGTTAAATTAAGTAATAGGGTTAAAATGCTGCAAGGTAATATTGATAATTCCATTGAAAATGCAGAGGGGGTTTGTCAATATTAATTTTCCTGAACCCAAAGGAGCATCCCAACTGGTGGGTCATTTATTCAGAGGCCCTGAATCTCTGCAGCTAAATCGACCCCTATCCGACCCCCCAGGGCAAAGAGCTATGGCCACAACCTTTGACCCTTAATGACCAAGCATACCAAAAAAAGGACGCTGGCTAGTGCATCTCCACCAACTGCATTTTATAATAAACATATACATACAGATAATGCAATAAAATAAAAGCCGTCTTGTTTGATTTGAGAAAATATGTAATTATTAAGGCTATAACAATTGCATTCAACAAAGAGCAGCATCAATTAAACATTATGATATTTTTCCACAATGAGATATTTTCCTCTCACCTTTTTTCTTCAAGAAGGCTTTTCTGGTGGCCAAAGGACTCTGGCGTACTTTGGGGTTCTGCAGAAATTTTACAGCAGTGGTAATCTGGGAAGAGACAAACATGATTTAATTCCTCACAACGGGATGTGAGAGGAAGAAGATAATGTGCGCAGGAAGGACAGGGGAATACATTAAACAGCGCAAATATCAGTCTAGACGTTCTATAAGGAATAGATTCGTTAAAAAACCCGACGAAGAGCATAAATGGATTCCATTTGATAGTTGCTTCTAAAACTCCCCCCAGCAGTGAGGAGAAAGACCACCTGACCACTTTCCAGCTAAATCTGGGGAATGACCAAATCAGCAGTTATAAAATTAACCCATCAAGAGTGCCGGACAAATGGAGTATGGAGCTTAATTTGCTATTACCCTCTTAAAGACAAACTTCCAGTCTTAAGTGCGCGGGGGAAGAAAATCTATACTTAATGCAGAGGTGATCATTTGTATCTAATAACTTCAGAATCCTAGGCTGAAAACTTCTGTAATTCTTCCAGTTAAAAACGTGCCGTGATCAAATCACCCAGCCAGAATGTTGTAATGACTTGAAACCTTAATGCACTAGAACGTTAAATAGCATCAGAACATCAGTAGTTTTAAGTGCACAGCATTCATCGATTCTATTATGTTTTCCTTCGAGATGCACCTTAATTTTCCACCCCAGTATGCATTTCCAAGAATTGGAAGGAGGAGAAAAAAAAATCATCCTCAAATGGCATTAAAACATAAATTTGAAGTGGGCGCCGTGAAGTGGCGCCTCCTAAAATAGATAAACATGAAAGAACATGGAGAAAGGGGAAACACACTAGCGGGGAGGTTTAGATGACTTATTATCGCACCTGTGGTCCCCGTGATTCAATTGTAAAAGTCATCCCTCTAATAGGTTGAAAGGTTTTGATTACTCTTCTTTTCTTTTAGTGTTGAAAGATACAAAGTGATTGAGCGCCCTGCCAGTGGTAATTCGTTTTGGGTAATGCATTGCATATACTATGAACCTGTTTCAATCCAAAAGAATTGCATTTTAAAACTTGTCCAAGCAGTAGGTGTGGCAGGGATGTAGTCTGAGGAGTTAGATTCCTGTGACAAACACAGTGTTAGGCGATAATGGCACAGGAAACTGCATGCAACTTGGCAAAAATTACTTTCTTAAATTTGTATTAGTTTGAGCAGCAGATCAAAGCTCAGCAGCAATATAGTTGTATACTGATTTCATAATAATTGCATCCTCAGAAGCACCACACCTCATGCATGCAATATGCATTTCTGCAACTTAAAGAGTGAAAATGAGAAAAGTTGATCAAAACATACCAGTTTCTCCCCAAGAGATGCCACCACTAATTATTTAGAGACACAAATCTACTATGTCACTGTGACATTACCATGACCTTTGATGTACATAAGGGTTACGCAAGGGGGATGGAATTTCCTGGATCTCTATATGCTGAGGGCTTATTAAAGTCAGTCACCCGGAACCTTCATTGTGACAAGCAGATTAAACCATTTGCATGGTGAACCCCCGACTGATGTTCTGGGCCAACAGATACTGTAAAAACACAGGGAAAATATCCCTTTGATAACAAGACAATATCATTCTGCTCTCGGAATAGCTTTCACCGCTCAAGTAAGCGAGCTGACCTAACTAGTTGTGGTAAAGGCAGAAACCAGAGATAATAAGCCCTCGGAAAATCTAATACAATATTCATTCCGGTAAATAGAAAGAATGGTGTAAGGCTTATGAGAGGTAAATGACCTAATAGAGGAGGAACATGCTGAACTGGCGATCCTTGTTTACATTTCCTTAAATTTTCAATAGCAGAATATCGACAAAAAATTGTGTCAATGTTAATAGGCGTAAGTATGACATCTTAATAAAGACCACAGCTAGCTCAGCGGCAAACTAATAAGGCAAATGTCCATTTGGTTAAAATTGTAGTGGTGGATCTTCAGGGAGGGGAAAAGTGCACTTCTTAGCAGATGACATAGATGCTTTGCGCAAGTTCCACCCAGACATCTCAATCAATTATAACCACATTGCACAGATTTCAGTCTTGTCTTGTTATTGACTTATAGATCATCCCTGTTACAGTGTTGGGTAGCACACAATTGGGCTTTTAGGGGGGTGAGCTGTTAGTATAAGGCACATTTGCTTTGACAGTATAAAAATATCAACGAAAATAAGAAATTCTAGTAACTTCCTGCCTTTCTGAATATTGGTTAATACCTTTTGGTTAGAATAAGAATTAGGTTCTTTTGTAAAGCTTCTTGTAAAGCTGTAATCTAATGCACCAAAGTGCTCCATGTTAAGAACAATAATCTTTACAAACCAGATAACCAATAAAGTGTCAGGTAAAGCTGAAAAAGAGGCGAAAACTCAATCAGAGAAAGAGATAACATTAACCAACACACTTAAAGAGAGGGAAGTTGATGAGCGGACAAGATTACAGCGTTGTTATTGAGTTTGAATTGGACAAGACTTAACAATGCACTTGTCTGAAAATTACAACGGCGATACCTTGAATTGTGAGAAATGAGCACGAAATCCAATTATGTTCGAACCACGTGGCCGGGCGCCTAAGGGAATCCATGTAACCAGTTGTGCGTTTTTCTCTAACTAGCGAAAGCACTGAACAGTAATACGGGTAGAAAACGTATGGACATGTTCCAGTCATACAATATGAGATCAAGAACCGAGCAACTGAGAAATGCTGATTTATCACAAACTGAAACCATAATACATGTGTTTCATTTAGTCATTTCTTTTTGCTGCTTTCGGTATTTGACGTTTGTGAATGTAAATAAATTAGGTGGAAGGCAGCTTTTGAAGCATAAAAGATAAGAGGGATGCACTGTCCCATACTGAGAGAGAAAAAAAAGTATTTCAAGAGTTTCCTTTTTACACTTTGTTGTTCTGGGTGACTTTTCCAGCGGCTATCCATGAGCATTTTGAATCAAAAGCACAATAATGCAATGACGCATCCTTTTCAACTGACTTGCCATGTTCGGTTCTTGCTCAGCTTTACAGTTCTTTGACCCACTTAACTAAATAACTAACGTAGTGCCCTGAACACTACACGCATTGCCTGCCCAGGGTTAACCAAACCTCATATTCAAACCTGTTCCTCTGCATCACTAGACAATTTAGAGAGTATCCTATACATACCGTTTTTTTTTGCTTGTTTTTGAAATAGCATAATCCATGTAATATATTCTATAAAATGTATGTGTACAATTTGTCTGCAATAATGAAGACAATCAGAGGGCATGGTGGAACTGGAAGTTGGGGTGGTGGTGGTGGTGGTGAGGAGGGGGGGTGACAATAGAGGGGCTAAAAGGAAATCATTAGCAAGTATAGGATTCAGTCTCAGTGTGAATCAATTCATTCCAAATTGCCCTGGCCTGTACATTTGTGGAGAAGTGCCCCTGATATAATAACAGGCTGATAGACATGGAAAAAAATTGTGTTAGGCTAGTCTCAAATTTCCCCCCCAAACACACGTTTGGAGGACCAAAAGAGAGAGAAAGAGAGAGACGGCGAAAAATGAAGCTCTATATTAATTAGGTGCTTTCATGGGTGATTTGCTATCAGGGGCGGCTGTCTTAAATGACTTAACCCAATACCTTTCTGATACCAGAGCCCTGCCAAAAAGGAATGAAGTTTTAATGCAATTATTGTATTTCCTTTAGTCGCCTGGCTGCTTGATGTGGCCAACAGTGCTTTTTAATCTTTTTAAAAGAACGGCTTTAAATGCCCTTCTAATTGTGACATCTTTCCCGCCTTAATGCGACCTTTAGCTGAGGAAGCAAGGCCTCATGGGAGCAGCTATAAGGAATTATTGACCCTGAGAGACATGGGGAAGTGAGGTGTAGACCCAACCATTTAGCTAACCTCCATATCCATGCCGTAGACACTGGAGGCTACATCACAGGTCCTGTTGGAATTTAACCATTTCACTACTGACTATACAAAATAAATGTCTCTTGCCATTTTGACTTTTTGGCCTGTCGTGGAAAGAGAAGAGAACTTCCTGTTCCAGTATAAGTACTGCTACTTGCTGTTGATATTTTATTTCAATTAAGTCAATATTTACTCCTATAGGAGTAAAAGTATTGGTGCAAATATCAAATTAAGTAAAATTAAAATGTATCTCTTTCAAATTTAGTGAAAGTAAATGTTATTCTGGACATTTTTAGAGAAGAGAGCATTGTTACATGTAATCTTTCCCATGCAAGTCTATAAAGAAAAGAGGACAGAGTTCAAACTAGAAAATGTAGAATTTACAAAACAAAGTGTATAATAAAAGTTAAGCTAGATTACTGTCCTCTTCTTTGCCGACTGACCTGTTTATGACTGTTCAGTTTCTGTTGCTTATAGAGAGCCCATAAAATGTCAACAGTGCAATGGATGCGAACTAAAGAAAGAACAATACTGAAGTGAAAGCAAAATTACTGACTTTAAAAAATACTCAAAAAGTACCATTATACAAAAACGCTGCTGATTTACAGTAATGTGAGTAGTGAGTAGAAAGTAGCGCGTGAGAAAATGAAATGAGCAATCGCTGCCGAGACCTAATTTCAGCATCAGTAAAATCTGATAAAAACGTACTGGAGAAATGTGGGGTTTGATCTGCTACTAATGACAAACCATAAGCCAGTTCAGACCTATTTTACATCTGTTAAAACGGTGCAGTAAGTAAAAGCGTACCTACAGAGGGTGGGTTTTCTGTGCCTTCAGTCCCCAAATGTGGTTAATCTTTATTGAATAGTCCTAACTTCTGAAATTACAGGTCAGAGTCAACCTTTCAATGGATGAAAAGGGATCATGGAAAACTTCATTGACATTCGCCAAGCAAAGGTTTAAAAATAACAGACAGTGCTGCATCAGTGACAGTGTCAGACCCATGGGCAAGGCGACAAACATGACATCAACAGCACATTACGCAATTTTTGTAAAGGGGGGTTGGTGGACGGAAATCAGGTTCTTTCAAGACCATCACATACGCAGGCTGAACTTTCCACTCAGCAGCATTTCACTATCAAACCTTTCTCGTCACAAACATGGAAAAGTTGATTGGTGCGGTGCCACGAAACACTGAGGGCTGAAACGCATTTGAAAACTGACACAGCAAAGAAACAATGTAATTGTAAAAAATATTTTGAATATGGAACAAAGATAGTTATACTAAATGTCCTAAAAAAATGTCCAAGCAATATTTTACCATAACAATAATAGTCTTTAATGTTTACAATATGCCAGGTATTCATGATTATGTGGTGTTTTCAAATTTTAAAGTTTATTTTAAAATAAACATAAATTCAAGCGATGCAAATCCATAACATAAAGCATTGCAGCATTCACCAAGTGCAGCGTTTTTTCAAGGTGGCAGGGAGGGGGTTTTCACCTACATGCAGAGGTTAAAAAGTCATCGGAAGTCAGTGCTTTAAAAAGAAGATGACGCAAAACCAAAGTGCAATATTGCTTTTATTCCTCTGAGACCTGAACCTAAAGAGAAACATATGGTATACAACCAATTTTAAAAATGGCCTGAGAGATACGGTATTAAGCTTAGCCCGACTTTTCTCAGTGAACAACTGTCAGACGTGCTGCCCGGGGTCAGCCCTGCTAAACTACTGAGACAGATGACTGCTTGGATAAGGACAACCCCGTCGGGGCTCTGAGTGCCCCCAGAGCCCCAGTGACTAAAGACCAGTGGCTCTGACGGTGACACCTCACTTTCACCCACTTTGGGCAAAAATACCCACAGATTCCTTTTAATTCAGGTAAAAGGCCCAAACCATGGGTCTGGAGCTGCTCTGAGAGATAAGGGTCATCAGAGATTAACCCGTGGCACTTTAGCAGCGGGGGTGCAAGAGGGGAGTCGCAGCGGAGCACAACAAACTACTTAGCCACCACAAAACATTCCAGCCCCTTCTCAGCTGCAATCCAGTAATGGATACTTCCTCAGCTCCTCGATTGGTCAAAATGTTTTCATACAATAATTTAATTCAGAAACACATTTACAAAGCAGGAGTAATCAATTTTAATTAGTTGATTTTTTTTTCATTCGCATAAAATTTAATGTACTGCCATCGATCTCCTTTGTTCTTTAATGCAGTGCCTCTTTCCTGTAATTCGAAGCTTTTCTTTTTTCTTTTTTTTTTCTTTTACAGTCAATGATGACATTCTGTGACAAGCAGCTCCATGTGCCTTTTAGTACTGGGGAATGAGCGTTGCCAGACACAAGGACACTCACAGTGCGACTTCAGATCAGTGGAAGGAACCAAAAAATGTGTTATGTGACACGATAGCAGGCTAATTTGTACGCAAACGTGTTGTGTATGAATTTAGTTTTGTTTCAAAATGATAGATCCCTCATCTGAAAAAGTGGCACCAGCTCTTAGAGGACAATCACTGGCACAAAATTTAAATTTTTGAAGGATAAAAGTAAACTAAAAACACGGGCTGCTCATTTTGCAGATTGGAGCCTCTAACTTTAAAAAAGAAAAACAATAATGATGCACTTTAGGTAATCATTTTTTTCTTCCAAAATGAGGGTATACCATTTTGGAAATGAACAAATACCGCATTAAAGTGAATCATGACAGGTCCAACATAATATTTACATTAGCAATATGAGCTTTGAGCCACAGTAAAGCGCGGCGTATGAATTAAAGTCCGTCCGTGAACAGAAATGAGAGAAACAACTATCTCCAGTCCGGCATGTAAATAAACACAAAGGCATTCCTTAAAACTGCCACTGCTTAGTATCTTGTCCTTCATTTCATCAAGGCACGCCGGCCCTTCACATCCAATTAGTTGATTGAGGCAAAATGCAAGCGGCACCAGTAGCAAACAACGCGAAGCTTGTGTCCAAGCGACACACCACAGAAGTTGTGTTGCGGTGGCAGGAGAAGA
>OMLF01010837.1:0-10844 GCA_900302615.1 Holocentrus rufus
ACTGGCACCAGCACCACCTTCTCTATCTATCCTACCTCAGATTTACTGAGCGCTCACTGGGGACACTCCATACAAAAATATCCCCATGCAGTCTTATAGCTCAGCGGGGAGGGAGCACAATAGTGCCGGAGCTACATATAGTCCTCACTGACAGGCAGCCTAGAATTGGAGGGGCCTGTCGACACAAATATATTAATCACCCATGGACATGAAGAATCCAGGAGGGGGAGAGTTTAAAGGCTAGGTGCAGCATTTTTCAACCCAGGCCGTATTAAAATGTCATTTATAACCGTACAGCACAACCTCACCGCTAGCTTTAGCGAGGACAAACTTACCACTCTGCTGCAGCTTCTTGCTAGCCTTCAACACAGTCACTTGTTTTCAGCTCCAAAAAACTGTATAGATAGATAGATAGTCCAGCCAAAAAGGTTGTATTCAACTGTTTTCACTTGAACTCGGACCTCATAATTTGTCTTGCAAATATTGACAACATGGAGTTCAAGGTGTTAACTGAAGTGCTCTTTTCTTTGGTATTTACAGTTACGGATAATTCAGAGTTTCATTCATTCATCCTGAGCTGACACTGTGAATGCCGTGTTTTCACAGATTGGAAATTTACAAGACAGAAACTCTGAGGTCCGAGTTCAAGTGAATGCAGCATTAGCAGAAAGGAGTTGATGGATACAAGGCAATGTATTACTGTAAATACTGAATAAAACTTGTTAGTAAGCACCCTTTGCAACCGTTTTTGGTCAGATAATTTCATTATATTTGGCTGTGCTTTGGGTTCATCCTTCTCAAAAAGGACATTTATAATGGTTTTTGAGGCTGAAGACAAGGCCCTGTTGGACTGTGTTGAAGGCTAGCGAGAAGCAGCAGCAGAGTGGTAAGTTTATCTTCACTAAAGCTGCAGTGAGGTTGTACGGTTTAATACAGTCTGGGTTGAAAAATACACTGAACCTACCCCTTAAGTGTTACTGTCTGTGCTAGCTCAGGCTCACACTTCACTGCCCCAAAGTGACACTTTTTAAATGCAAATCATTTTTTTTTAAATCTATTAATGCCATTCATCCTCTTCAGCTCATTAAAAGAAAAATCTGATCAGACTTGACCAACAACACCACCGACATACATCCATCTCTGACGGCAGACATTATGTTCTTATAACTGCTTTATTCTGACACTCAAAACAATCAGAGGTTACTTAGATATGTCACATATACTGACAACAAAAGTAATTCATGAATAAATAAAAACAAAAGTCATAATAGTATACTTTACCTATGAAATTAATCAGAAAGCAAATTACTTTACACCTTTCAGACAATATATTCTCATTATAGAAATTACATACAATTGAAGAACAAGTTCAGCTGAATTGAAAATACACAGATAACCCCACTTCATATAGGAATACATATAAAACAGTTACTCAGAGAATTGCGATATAGTGTGTATATACATTTAAATGTATTTACAGGTACTGTAACTTTTTTGCTTGGTTCTCTTTTTACAAATCTTTTTGGATGGATTAATAAATACACCCGTCAGCTTATCAGGGCTTAGTGAAAACAGTAGTAAATATAAATGATGGAGAATAAAGATTATTTTCTGCTGATATGTAAATATCCCTAAATACTGCTAATAATAAGTACTAGCAAATTTGTTGATCAAATAGAGGTCTGGTTGCATATTAAGGTAGAAACGAAATATAACGAAACTAAACAACAAAATATATATATCAGTTTTTGTTTTATAAATTCACATTTTCATTACTTTTGACTTACTCTAAGCATAATAAAACATTTCAGACCTCTACAATATCGACTACCATAGCTATTTACAAGTCATGTCTAACATTTAAGCCTTGATAAGCTGACACAGAAACAGTTTAACAATGCTAAATTTAACTTTTTTGTAAACGGTGAACAAACCCGTGCAGATTCATAGGAACAATTATAGATGACCATACTCAAACCCTCCCCTGTAATAACATGGTTTGCAGTTCTTTATAAAGGAGTCTGCAGGAAATAAGTAGAATGCATGGTTGTTTAAATCGACTATGATAGTGCTGGATCTTCTCCTGTGACATGTTTATTAGGATACTTTACTGTTTTAATTTACTGCGCTCATAAAGAAACACCCAAAGTCAAAAGGTGCATTCACAATAACAATCTCCATCTCCTTTTAATCTCCACTTCTTCCTCTCCATTTGGTTCCAATCCAGTTTCTGTCACCATTTAAGTTGATCAACAAGCCTTTCAATATGCCAGGAAATAAACAAAAAAGCTGTATATGAGTGCTATTTTGGGGAATAACTTGGGTTTTAGAAGGACAATAAAGGCAGTGACAAGTGCCTGTGCAGATGAGTCAAGGTTAACAACAAGGATTTAAAGGATTGGAACAACTTTTTGGGATCTTGGCCCATTGATCACGCAATATCTGATGAAAGGACTGGCACCAAAATCATCTCTTTAACTCCCTCACTTCAGCAAACAGTTACGATTTAAATTAAAACTACACTATGTAATTTTATGGGGATTTAGCACCATGTCGTGATTACACTCATCCGCATGTATATACAGATTCAAGAGGACGCCAGTTATAATATAAGTAATACTTCATTTGTCACAATTAGAGGCAATATTTTTACACCATAACACATGCTAGGTTTAAGAATTTTTTTTTGCAAAATAAAACAAAGGAGCTGGACCAGCTTGGCTTGAAATCTCAGCAGTCGTCAGGGTAGCAATGGACTGACTGGAATTGATCAACATGTGAACCCCTGCTGCTGTGTTATGGTCATTTTAACATTTGAGCAAGCGAATTATATTGCACCTTTAAATATGCCAGTAGATTTCTGCAAATTTTTTTTTTATTCTATGGCCTGTAAATGTATAATTTCTGAAAACTAACTTTCAGTGTCCATCATCCATAGAGTCCATTATGAATCAACATCACTCAGTCTCTCTATGAAAAAAGAAGTTAGGCTCAAAGTAGCGCAGGAAGGGAAATCTTCTGCCATTAAAATTCTTTTTGTTGAATTTGTTTATTTTACCAATGCCCTAAAACAGCCTGGCGGGTTTAGATGCATCGTTAACTAACCATCCAGCCTTAGAGCTGCTACAAGCTCTCATTTTTTTTTACTTCCAGAATAATGCTAGTCACCTATAATTACTGTATCCAGTGTGTATGCTAAAGCATTAGCATGCACGCCAGGTAGAGCTGCATACCAGAGACATAGATTTTGGTGCCAATTCTCTCATCACATATTGAGTAAAGTGGCCAGTGCGCCAAACTCCCCCCAAAACTGGTGTAGTGCTTTAATACTTACATTAATTGAGATGAGGAAATAAGCTCTGTATTTCCATAATGTGTCCTTATTCATTTGTCATTTCCACTGACTTGTGCAAGTCCTATCTGAGCTGAGAGCACCCTACAGAGTTAAGCTATCGTGATGTTATTACATTGGACAGGGAGTGAAGTCATCTAAAACTGTCGGCTTACTGCAAACTACAGCATATTAGCAAACGACATTCGCTCCCTCTCTTCCTCTCTCACCTCCCTCACACACACACTGACACACGCACTAAATGCATATACATAGGCACACACATTCAAAAACAAACAAACAAAAAATATCTATTTCCCATATAGCTTACTAATAGTGGTCACTAGCTGAACACCCACACACATACTCTGCTGTGAGTTCATACAAGAAACTCCTACAAATGCACAAACCAGTTTTCCCCTTTGAAAATGGTAAAAATAATATCCAAAGTTTTTTACTCATATAAAAACCCCCAATGGTCTCTACATACTAGCATAGAAAAGGAAGAACAATGTTTGTTTACCCACATAAAGATTTTCTTTGACTTAATGAAGTAACAATGGGTTAATTTTTTTATTATAATTATTGTTATTATTAATAATATTATTAATATTGTTATTGTTAATATTATTGGTATTATTATTATAATTATTGTTAATATTATTGGTATTATTATTATAATTATTATTATTATTATTATATATACAACATTACTCTTTATCATTTTACCATGTTGAATAAACATAACTAGTTGTATATAATACTTTATAAATATGTTACATCTTGAAAATGGTAAACAAAACCAAAAACAAATAAAGTGCAATAAACAGATCTTGAGACCACAAACACTTTTGTGAGTATATATAAATTAAATAGTATTGGTAATAGCTATGTTGCTTGAGTTGTATTTCCATAGTTGCATTGAAATCTTGACAGCTTACAGCAGCTACACAGAGATTTTCTTTTGAATCCACCTTACTTAGCACAAGGTTGTAATATAAGCCGATGCAATGACTGCATGTCAACTAAGAGGCGAGTACTGCAGCACTCTATAAACATATACATTGTGTCTCATACAGTGACTCTTGGGTGGTTTTTATATAATATGTTACTGTACTTGTGGTATGTTTTGTTTTTGTATACAATGTAAATATGTTATACAGTATATGTATACATATATATATATATATATAATACAATAGCTTTAATAAAGAACAACAGTACAATCCTGTTTTCTCATCTACTCTTGCAGTTTCTGCTTAGACAAAATCAACTCTGATAGAAAGCCATGTTGCAAAGAGAGCAAAGCTGCTGGTTATGTTAGAAATAAAATATCCTGCCTGCTGAAAGTGAATAGGATTGTATTCTGTGTAGTCTGTGATTTTGCTCTAAGTTGCAGTTAGCTTATCCTGAGGTAAAACATTTTGTGCAATGCTAAAAAAGAGACCAGTGACTATTACAGTTCCAGAGGAGCCTGTGTTACCTAAAGGACTCGACCCTCCCTCAGTTTCACCCACGTATGAACCTCACAGATGTGTCATTACTGTGTGCGAGTCAGTGTGGAAAACGCTTGGTATAACAGTGCACCCTTTAGGACAGTGTGTCTGCCATGTTGTATTAGTGAGCATATGAGCAGTGTGAGTCCAAAACAGAAATCTGACCTCTATGGCCTTTTACTCTGCATGCTGTCACACCACATACTGTAGCTTGTAAGGCTCCACTGCAAGTGCACAACAGTAGGACACTCCAACGTTAAAACAAAAAAAAGAAAAAAAACAAAGAAAGAAAGAAAGCAATCAGAGCAGTGCTGTCTTGTGAACTAAGAATTACCAAGGCATGCTGTTCAGAGGTTGAACTGAGATCTCAACTTCAGCAGTGTTAAATGGAAGATAGAGGTAAAAAAAATTGAGTTAGCAGGATTCAGCAGCAATCATTGTCAACTTGAGAACACACAGTTTATCTCCAGTCCATCAGGTATGTATGTCTATTACATATATATATAGATATATATGTGTGTGTGTGTGTGTGTGTGTGTGTGTGTGTGTATTAGAATGCCCCAGTATATTCTTAGTCAGATGACAGCGGCTGCATACACACACCTCTGAGCATGCATCATGCGTGCTGCAGTAGGCTCACATTGGTTATGGTGACACAGCACCCATATACAGCAATCAAGATAATGCACATGTGCATAAAACTTTCCAAAACAAACCAAAAGCACAAAAATGAATACAAAACAAGAGCAGACCAATGATGACATCAAAAAGGTTGTAGAAATATCGGCTTGAGAGGGAGTCAGGGGAGGGGCTCAGCATGGGGACCTGGAAGCTTTTAGTTTGATTTAGCTCTCCACCAAGGACCAGCTGTTCGCTTGTTTTGTGTTTTTTAGATTGTTTTTTTTTTTTGTTTGTTTGTTTGTTTGTTGGGGTAATGTCTCTGTCTTTCTCTCTTTTTTTCTTTCTTTTAGTAGGGAGTGAAGCGACTGTACCCTCCTCTGTATAGGCTAGCCTGCAACATCAAAGATGAAAAAGTACCAATCAGTATTCAGGTGACAGCTTAGTTGGTTTCTTTTTCTCCACAAATTTCCTTCCTTTTTCCATGTGGGCATTTACAAGGGAATTCACGTGGGAATGATAATGAAAATAATAATTAGGTTCAAATATTTAAGCAGATAGTTTTTTTTTAATTTTATTATTTTTTTTTGTCGGTCGTTCCCCTGCCTGCAAACAATGTGAGTGTGTGTTAGGAACAGGGTCATAAACAGTTTTGGAGGGACTGGTGGATTTGGAGCTTGGTAGTGAAAGCAGAAATCATTGAAGTTAATGGAAAATACATTTTGCTTTTTATTTTAACCATAGCGGGGTGAAAAAAAAAAGTTAAATAGTTCCAAGATATCAGTATCCTTTTGCCTCGACAAAAGCATTGAAACGTGTGACCCGCCCTTTTGCATTTTCTTGAATTAATTACATTAAGCAATAAATTGGAAAATATTGCGCTCGGTTCGTGCTTTTCACTGTGGAAAAACATTCCTTGAGGAAAAGGCTTTTCAGGCTATAACAATGGCAGAGATTCAACCAAAGCAAAATAAGTTCAAAGGGGTTTAATCATAATTCCTTTTCAAGTCCAACGGAGGTGCCTGCACCTTTCTGGAGGGGCAAACCACCACGGGGTATTAGTCCCTAGATTCAGCACCATGCTCAGGATATCTGGGGCAAACACACACATAAAGCATGCACGTAGGCCTATGCATGCACACCTGCTCATGCACGCACACACACGCCCCCACCACACAAACTCCCTCATCTCATCTTTCAGTGGCTCGGCTGCGAGTCAGAATTGGGGAAAACTCTAGCGCATGTGTTCAAAGGCTAATTTCTCCTAATTTCGGGGAACCCTCTTGCTTGCTCAAAACTTTAATCCGTGTGAAACGTATCAGTGCACTGGAAATGAGCAAAGAGAATTTCATGCAACCTCAGAGGAACTAATTATTGTATGGCTTTTAAATGCAAAAATGACTCGTCTCTGCTGCGGAACTATTAATCAAATATGATTAAAGAATTAGGAACCAAACTGGTCTTTCTCCTTAGCTCTTGAGTCTATTTGATGTAGGCCTCGGCACAGCAGATCTCCCAGTATCCACATCATTTGTTCACCACCAGACTCTGCTACCACACCAGCACACACACCCTCTCGGGTCTCTGTTAGTTCCCTCCGCTCCCAACACACACAGCATTAGCTCTGACATTTTTAGGGGCCAAATCCTGTCTTATTTTCATAAAAAAAAAAAGAGGACGGTTGTAGTGCCAGAGAAACGGAAGGAAATTTGGAGGAAAAAGAAGAAAGAATAAAAACGTTCAAGCACATTTTTTTTTAATTAAGTAAATGAAGAGGAAAAAAAAAGAAATGTCTTAATTAATGAAAGCTTTTAGCTAGCAGCTGCACCGGGGAACTGTACGCTTTTTATGTTGTTGAAAAATCGCATGCATGCCGGAATGGTAAATTTGAGTCATTTCTCAGGCAGAGAGCACTCCTCCGATCAACCTTGTGGGTATGAGGGGAGGGTGAGACAACTTCCTCCCTCCGTCTCGTTCTCTCATTTATGTCCCACGGCACACTGCTGCATGCGTTTGATGGTCCTTAATCTTTAGATTAAGTCTGTGAGCCCAGTCCCATTCCCTAAACATAAAACAAACCAAAGAGAAACTCTCTCTGTTTCAAAAAAGATGCTCTTTTATTTATTATCATTTTTCATCTTTGATGTTACAGTAGCTGCAAAAGCTAGCTAAAAACAGACATTAACGATTCAACTTCATCCCTTCAAGTTTGGTTTAGCTGAATGTTAAAAAAAAAAAAAAAAAAAAAAAAAAAAAAAAAAAAACGAGCCAACTCCGTAGCGAGTTGAGTGATGCAGAATGAACAGAAAGCTTGGAAATGTAGTCGTTACGTAAGATGCAGAGTTTGTGTAAAACATGTTGCAGTGATCACTCATTCTCACTTCAAGAGGAACCTGTGTTGAATCAATATTGCATGAGGTGAGCTAGCATGGCATAACACAACATAAGTTTGTTGCACGGAGTGCCTGAGCCAATTTCCACATGCTGGGGTATTCAGTACTGCTCAGCTCCACTAGGCTGTGCCAGATAGCATGACAAAGATCAAATAAAAACCAGTGACCAACAGAGTCTCTGGTCTTTATTTTGGAGTGTGAGTTGTGTGTCTGCTGGCTCGTGTCTATATGGTGCGGACAGGGTGCAGATAGAACAGGGGATCTCTCATAGACTTACCATAGTACCCACACTGTACGTGGCGGCAGGGCCAATTGTGTGGTGGTAGGGGTCTGCTGTTGCATAGACTCTGCCATAGCTGAACAAGAGGAGGTACAGAGAACACGGTCATTGATCTATCATTGACAAGAAGAGACGAACATTTATGCATGCTTGTTTAATGCTCAAGCCCTGAAGTCAACTCTTTCAAGTCTCTAACACAATCAATTATTTCCCTCCTCTCCCTCCTGGGCTTTCCACATTATACAAGGTGGTTCAAAAAGGGGAGTTCAAAGGTTGGTGAATTATATTTGTCTTTTCATTGTCATCTTGATTAGGTGGAAGGAATAGGTAATGAGCATGGAGAGAGAATGAGAGAGAAAAACAGAGAGAGAGAGAGAGAGAGAGAGAGAGAGAGAGCGAGTTGAAGCTGGAGGGCTTGGTCTTGGTCTCTCACCCTGTTCTTGTTTACCCAAGCTGCACAGTGGGCTCACGCCCCTGTCTTTTCATTGTTGCTGGTTTGGAACTAATCCTTCCAATTTCCTTCTGAGACAGGACAAGATGTGTCTGCCTTATTTATTTATTTATTCGACTTCACATATTCCTCTATTTACTTTCTTTTTCTTTTTTTTTTTTTTTTCAATGCTCGCTTGCAAATGAGGGTCTGCACGGAGCAGATAAGGCACACCCAGCCAAGGACTGAGGGCACCAAATCAACCAGGAATAAAAACCAAGTGGAGAGAGGGAGAAATTTTCCTAAAGGAGACAACAAGACGTACAGCATGCATGCCTTTCGCATGAGCTACATTGAGTTATATAAGATCTAAATATGGCTTGTCCCATTTAAGTCCAGCAGCACCCAAGGTCAGTGAACAGGACGTGAAATCAGAAAGGCTGTCTCGGCTCCTTGGGGAGGAGGCCAGTGCCATGAGATGGTCAGGGAAACTCTCCATGGTCCTCTTATCTTCAGTGAGCACCAAACCCCACAGGCCCTCTAAGGCTAATATATCTACAAAATGGCTCTCACCAGAGTGGCACTGCTGACATCCGCCAGGTCAAACCACCCTGTGCAATGTCACAGCGCCTCAACAGAGCTGATTGGAAGCTGGCAGGGTCTCTACAATGTGACTGGTTCCTCACAGGGCCTCTTTGATATATCAGACTGCTGGTATGAACTCGGCGATGGGCACGGTTACTTACAGGGCTTGGTGATGCAGGCCCGTGAGCGCTGTAGGCTTTTCAGATAATGAATGTTTCATATTTTACTGGGGTTTCGCAAGCCTTCTGCGATCCCGGTGACCTCTTTTCATGATTGGCTGATTGCTCCGCGGTTAAGTCTGATAAGGTATTGCTGAGACAATACCAACAAACCCCTATTGATCCAATGGGCATGACCGCTTATTCAAAAGGAAACAAACAGACAAGGGAGGCAAAACAAAAGCAAAACAAACAACTCGGGAGCGAATTACATTAAATCTCAGGGAAAAATATAGGCAAGAGAAACAGGAATTAAATCACTCCCAGAGGAAAAAGCTCCTGTCCAATTTCTGCTCTCGCCGAGCACGGCTGCTCATAATTCGAGCTGCGGCGAGGCCTGATAAATCTTACATTATCGATATGATCTTCAGGCTCTCAGGCAGGGTGTACGTTATCACAAGTGACATGCTCAATCCTTCCCAGATTAGATTCCCAAACCAGCCCACATCCTGGCTGACAACGGCTTTCAGGGGCCGAATGAATCAGAGACGCCTCCTCAAACGGAGCACACCTGAACCAGAATGGCATCACTCAGAAGTGATAGAGTCCCTGCCTGTCCATCTCTCTCTCTCTCTCTCTCTCTCTCTCTCGCCCTCTCTCTCATTCTCCCTGCCTCCCTTCCAAAGACCTGGGGCAATTCATAAATACCACTGATATACCCACTCTCCCATCACGGGCAGAGAGTCATGGGATATATCCCTTCTTCTTTTTTCATCTTGTCCAACAAGGTTAGTTTTTTTGTGTGCTTTACCTTAGAGCCAGATGGTGGGCTCCCTAATGGACAAGATAATTAAAGGAGGAGGGGTGGGGTATAAACCTTGACAAGGAGATTCCATATATTTTGAAAATGTTGGTAAGGTGGTCTCCATTTATCAAATCCAAGCATCATCAATGCTTGGACCATGGATCTTTTGCTTTTTTTTTAGGAATACACTGCAATTATTTAAAGGAAAACTCCACCCTCTGACACTGTTAGATATCATCAATCTGTGATGCTCAATGCATTGCAGGAGATATCTTGTGATTAAGTGTTGTAATTTACTTTGTTGATATATCTACTTGTGCTCTATCTACTTCACCTACTTCTACTTTAGGGATTCGCTGTGTTTCTGAGCGTACCTTTCAACAACTCCCAAACAAGACGAGTCAGCTGGTTGCGATCGTTTGGCTGAAACTCTCAGTCAAAGGTGGACGAACGGCTGACCAGCTAGCCTCGAACACTCCAGCATGTGTATAATGGTGGCCATGATAATTTCTCCAAATGCACCTTCTTGATGAAATTTGTACCTCTGCCTCTCGTGCAATGAATTCTCCTTATATTAATGTTGAACATTGGTGCAAAATGGCCACTGTAAAGAAGCCCTTGCTCTCTGACGCAGAACGACTGACACCAACACTTGATGTTCATCATTGGTGTTTTACGGTACATAACTGAAACATTTTCTATTATTAAACTGCAGCTGTGCTGGATGTGTTGAAATGTGTTGACACAG
>OMLF01010839.1:0-15261 GCA_900302615.1 Holocentrus rufus
AGACAGTCGCTCCTTGTGTACCTCACACACTCTCAGCCTCTGCGCATCATTTCAGTGAAGCCCGGCAGTCGCCTCGCTCCGTCAGTCTTACGTCTCACTGGCTGTTCAATAACACAGCCGCTCAGCCGTCAACTCCATCACTTTTTTCCCCTTTTTCTTTCTTTCCTTTTATATTTTTTATTTTTTTTTTGCTTCTTCGGCCAACTGCTCAACTCAAAGCACGACTTGGGCACTTCGCTCTAACGTTGTATGGATAATCCGGGTCGACCGAGCTCATTTCTGCCCTATCCGAGAAGAAGCGCACGGTGGAAAACGTTGATCAACACTAAAGGAGAGCAGCCGTGATACGAGGACATACAGCGCATCATGAGAATACTACAGCTGCCAATAAGGTATAACAAGTGTTGATTTGATCCATAATACATCCGTGCGTAATCAGGCTTCCCGATCAGCATACAGACTTGATTTTATGTAGCGATTTGTTACAGTATTTGCGGCTTGGGTGGGATGCGTTCATTTGTGCTATTTTGTCTTATCGCAGCGTTGGTGAGGATGTCTGCATCGCGGAAAATCTCTGTCAGTAAGCCTGACCTGTTCACACTGCAGCAGTCGGCTTCATTCTTCAACATTTACATGTGAAGAAAGGATCTATCGCTTCCAATAACCATAAGCCGTCTGCATTGCCAGGCTATTGCCGTAGAAGTCAACGATGTGTATTGTTGTGCTCAGATTTAAAAAATTGCCATCCCCCCCAACCGAAACAGGCTGTAGTCTGTGCAGTCAGGGAAAACTGGAATTTTTTTCTGCTGTTATGAAACATCCAAGGTAATTTTTATTTCCACAAATAACTATTATATCTAAAGCAGTTTCGCAGTGCGTTGTAGTTCGGAGTAGAAAGTGAAGCCCTGACGCATCATTCCCATTTGGATCGTACAAGTCCCATGTATGGCTTCTGAGTTGATTATGCTAAGGCTACATGTTAAAGAGACTTCCCCCCATTATAGCCTGCATCAAGGGCCCAGTTTAGGATACTGTTCAAAACAAGCAATCAAATCTTAAATGGGCCAGATTTCAAAAGGAGGCTACAGATGTTGCCTAATTTTTGGCTTGCAGCATTATTTCCCCTTGACATGACATTGGCAGGAAAACTCTGAACTATTATTCAGTTCTCTAGATGCTAGCTGTGGAATTTGTCTTGATAACCTCGTGGAATACAGCACACTGCTTACATTTTCCATTCAGGCCAATAGACTATCTTTGAATTAGATGCATACATGTTGGAGTAGACAGAAAATCCTGGGTGGATATGGTGTGGAGGGCTGACTCATCTAGGGATGAAGAATTCACATCCTGAAGTATACCACGCTGTGCTGTTCACCCTTTATAGTCATGGTGTGGTAACTTCTGGTGCATTTTTGAACCCCCAAAGCACGATACAGAAAGGCATATTGTTTGCGCTTCTCAGAGCTGGGGTAAGAATTTGTTCAGAGTGGCTCTTATAGCTTTGCTGCAAATAAAAGAGAGAAAAAAAAATACTTGCACCATAGCTAGACTTGCCTGGTTTGTGCTGCACTCCACTGTGATTTAGAGACTCAGACTGTTGTACATGTTTGGCAGACAGTGTCATTTGATGATATCAGAGCCAACAGTTTAGGGCTCAGCACACTCCTCCTCACCTATTTTATTTCTCAGAAAGTAGGCTATAGCAAAGACAGGGGGAACGGAGGATAAATTTAACAAAACAGCACAAGCACGTGATTCAGCCGCATGATGTCATGGCACACAGCAATCACACCTAATCAATCTAAACCTAATCAGTGCCTAATCAATCATCATCCCTGCCTCTGACTTCAGCACCAAAATAAGCATCTAGAAATACGGCCACTGAGTCCCAGACTCTAGCATAATATAAAATATTCTATATGATTATGTTCTTCCCATTGACTGTTCAACCTCAAGTCCTAAAATTAATCACAGTACAAATCATTATATAGTGAATTTGTTCATGCAAATGGGAATTCACTCTTGATATCACAATTGCACATTTATAGTGTTGTAGCTGTGATATAAAACTGTTGCCACTGCTATTCACTGTTACTGTTAATCACAGTAATTGGTTGACATATTCAGAGTGATCTACGCTGCTATAGAAAGATTAACATGACTTACTGCCAAAACTGTTTGACTCTAAAACTGTATAATAAAAATGAAACATTAATGTAGGTAAGAGAACATGATTTAAAAAGACAAAAAATTCTTTGTTCGCAGGGAGGACCTGGCATGGACCGCCGTGTCTAAATGAAGTGGTTCAGCCATGCAATGTTCCTGGAAGGCAGTGATTCTGCTGGCCTTGGCCTCCATTGCCATCCAGTACACCGCCATCCGGACACTCACCTCCAAGCCTTTCCAGCTGTGTCCCTTGCCCAGCCCACAGAATTGCGGTCTGGGCGGGCAGGAGACAGAACCACCCTTTGAACGGGGAGCAGCGGGCGGCGGAGGCTGCGATGACTACCCTTACTTTTCCATCAATGCCACCCGTAAGACCCACATCTTGGTCCTGGCCACCACCCGCAGCGGCTCCTCCTTTGTTGGCCAGCTGCTCAACCAGCATCAGGAGGTATTCTACCTGTTTGAGCCTCTTTACCACGTCCAGACCACGCTAATCCCACGCCTGTCGCACAGCCGCAATTCGGCCGACCGTCGAGTGATGCTGGGCGCGAGTCGCGATCTCCTCCGAAGCCTGTACGGCTGCGACCTCTATTTCCTGGAGAGCTACATCAAGCCCACGCCTACCAACCACACCACGGACAAGCTGTTCCGCCGCGGTGCCAGCCGGGCATTGTGCCAGCAACCTGTGTGTGACGCGTTCGGTCCCGCTGATGTCAACGTGGAGGAGGGGGACTGTGTCAAAAAGTGTGCAGCTCTAAACATGACTTTAGCGGCCGAGGCGTGCCGGGAGAAGCGGTACGTGGCAATCAAGATTGTCCGGGTGCCGGAGATCGGAGACCTGCGCGCCTTGGTGGAAGACCCACGGCTGAATATCAAAGTGATTCAACTTGTCAGAGACCCTCGTGGTATCCTGTCATCACGGATTGAGACGTTCAGGGATACATATCGTCTGTGGCGCATTTGGAGGGCCACGGGGCGCAGGCCCTACAATCTAGACTTGAGTCAGCTCACAGTCGTCTGTGAAGACTTTCTCAGTTCCGTGTCAACTGGTCTCAGTCATCCTTATTGGCTGAAAGGGAAATACATGTTGGTTCGCTATGAGGATTTGGCTAGAAATCCGCTCCTGAAGACGAAGGAGATGTATGAATACCTGGGGCTGCCTATGGATAAAAATGTGGAAGACTGGATACATGCAAACACTAGGGGCAGCAATGAGCCTTCAGCAAAACACAAGTTTGGTACAGTGAGAGACTCGGCGGCTAATGCCGAAAGTTGGCGTTTGAAACTGTCATATGACATGGTAGAGTACACACAGACCGTGTGTCAAAAAGTACTTCACCAGCTGGGATACAAGGCTGTGAAATCAGTGGAGGAACTGAAGAACATGTCCCTCTCACTGGTACAGGACAAAACTTTTGTACCTTTTTTGTAACAAAGATAGTTCTCTAATGACTATTTTTGATATATTTATAAATGTTGCCTTATAGTTTCCTTGGTTCAGTTTTTTCGTTTCTGTAATTTTGTTTCTTCAAATTTGCACTAAACTTTAAAGATCCTGAATGCACCGAGGGAACTATGGATGAGTCCCCAATGTTACCGAACAGCACACTTTAAAGTCAAAGTAATCAAAACAAGCTAGTTTACAAATGTCTCATTATTTACTTTTCCATGATGGATGGATGAATAGAACCAAGACAAGGCACTGTCTCCATTAATTTCCTGTATGCAAGCTGTCGTTTCAACTGAAGTAAAAATGTCGCCCTTCAAATCGTGGTGGTGGGAGTGGGGGAGGGAGGAGTCGGGTCTGTGAAGCAGACGGGTGTGTTTTATTGTTTGTTTGTTTGTTTTTTTGTTTTTTTAGACCTGTGATGACAAAATTGGACTGTACAAGCCCTACTGTGCAATAAATAGTGAATGTCGCAGTCAGCCTTTACCACTATGGCATTTCTATCCGTGGGAACAGAGGAGATACTTGTGGCAGATGTCACACTGCAAAGGATAATTGCAGACAATTAATGGGCACTCTAGCTGAAGGAAAAGCATCCCACCGGCTGTCATGAGTGTTCATCACAGGATTAAGAATGATCTGTGATGGACAAACACAACTAATGAGTGGTAATGCTGCAATCCTCCTTAGGTATTTATACATCAGGTCACATGTTTGAAGATTATTGCATCATTATAAATATGGATATAGAAACGCCCTTATACTTGTCAGTTCCAAATCATTTGGAGTGTGAATTTTACACAGCCTCTTCTGTCTTTATGAATGTGCACACCACTCCAGTTTGAGGTCTTGAAGTTAATTATCCAGACTTTGAAAAATCAACTCATATGATAAACATAAAAACATCTTACTTGGTTCTTTGTTGATGAATTTACTTGACAAAATAAGCACACACACAGCATGTGAAAACAACATGTTTTTGCTCTTTGGGTGCATTATTAATCAATTGAAAGAAGAAGGAAAAAATTCAGAAGCTACTTTAGAACCGACATGAAGACTGGAGGTGGAAAAATGTATTTAAAGTATCAGACATCTTCATTTAACGATGGTATGCGAACTCACTCAAGTGAAATGATGCAACCTTGTTGACAGTTTATAGAGTGATGTTGGCTGATGAATGTTTGTCTTGTCTAGAAGTGTAAAGACTCATATAAGAGGAAGATGGGCCTTTGCAGAATAACTGTGTACATTGAAAGTTCCCATGTTTGCTTCCCTCCTGAGGTTGTTTGGATAGGATCAAAGATACAGTACAACAGCCACGTTATGAAACATGTACACTAAATCAAAGATAAAAGCCCGCATTACTGTACATGGTTGTCCATAGTTAACTAGCCCAGAATGTTGGCCAGATCCTCTAATCGTTTTCATCATGTTTGGCGTGCTGTTTCCACCAGGCAACGTAAAAGGGAAGAAGATTATAAAAAGCTAAAATCCCCCAAAGTCCTACAAAGTAATGTGTCCTGTTTTGTCATGCTGCTCTTTGTACAAGAAAAACACAGAACCCTTTGGACAGGTGCCAAGGCATGGAGTAACTGTCCTATTTTGGATCCACAAAATAATATTTTTTTCAGCTTAGTTTCCTATGTGTTCATTTGTGACAGACTGTTCTTTTTCTGCTGTTACTGACAAATTCCCAAATGTATTAAATATACAAAAACTGGCATAATCAATGTTATGGTGAACTTTAGCAGGTAAACCAGGCCATTAACATTATGCCTCCCAACTCGTGTAGCTGATTTGGCAAATCATCTGTCCATTAGAACAAGACAAGTTAGTGGGCAGACTACAGTGACCAATTTCTGCCAAGTACTGTATCTCTAAACCTTCTTCCTCGCAGCTTAAACCGAATGTGGGTTTGCATCATGCAGCTTAACCAAAATGGTAATGGTGTGTGCATAAAACAGTTCTGATACTCTATACTGTATATTTGCATAGCAAGAAATGCAAATTAGGCTTTACAAATTTAGATTCACATAAAAAAACTCTTTCAAAATGTAGACATTTATTCATTTAGATATAATTTTTTTACTGCCACATAATCTCCATCATTCATTAGTAATGCACATAAACATTTTGCATTCAAAGCCATGGCTCATAAGCCAGAGAATCAGAAGAGAGAGCTTCTCCATAATGTTGGAAGCAGAATTAATTGTCTTGTCCTATTTATTACTCCAAACTCCTGTTTCAAAGGAATTAAAAAAAAGTCTAATTAAAACCAAAACAAAATATGATTCTATATTTGTAAGGTGCCCTATCCCGGTGTATACCATGACAAAAGTTTCTGAATTGTATTTGTTGCAACTATTAAAAATCCCATTGATCTGTTGAATGTGCAGGTGTAGCAAAAGTAAAGAACAAAGTCCAGCATGCTTTTACAGTAATTGGTCTTGTTTTTGACAAAGACTTTGTTATCTTCTGGATTTTTGTTCCCCTTTACCAGCTTTGATTTGGATTATGATTTCTGTGGATGGCATCACAGCAAATAACTGTACAGTTCAATGAGATGCAAATGGGGCACAGAGTTTTGAGGAAAGGCTGTGTGAACAGAACAATGTAGGCTAGCTGTCCATTGATTTCCTTGCACTGTCCACTTGTTTACCCATAAGAGATAAACCGTGTGAATGGAGCATCACACACTCAGGCTCATCAGTATTGGTGACTGGATGTCCATTGAGATGCAGAGCACAAACCTTTGATCCTCCTCTGTGCCGGGGCTGGAGGCAAGCTCTCTCTCTCTCTCTCTCTCTCTCTCCGTCTCTCTCTCTCTCTGTCTCTCTCTCCGCCTGTGCTTTTTTCCATCATCCACCTCTTTCTTCCTTACAGAGATCTCAGGGGATTGTTCCTTTGCTTCAGCGCTCTCTCTCCCTCTGTTTTTCACGTTACCTCTGAATCTTCTGGATGTGCTTGACATAATTTTAATTTCAAACTAAGAAATACAGCAAAGTAGAACTTCACATATTTGTGTGTGTGTGCGTTAAGTTTTCTTTAGGCATCAACAAAGCAGCAAAACTGCAGCTGAGGCATCTGTACTGCAAAGTCATAGAAAGCTTGTAAGCTCCTGTATGACAGTCTCCGTCCATCTAGCATCAGCAAACCTCTGTTTCAACAGGTTTTAATGGATTCAAGAATGTATCAGCAGCTTCAGCTCCTTTCTAATTTATTTCTCATTTGCTTAGTTGGAAAATTAATAGGGGAAATAACAACATTACTGGACAGTTCTTCAATAATCCTGCGTTTGAGTGATATTCTAGCTGAACACACACACTCGTGAACTTTAGCACTCAATTAAGTTCAGTTCGGTTCTTGTTTCCAGCGCTCCGCTGTGACAGTTTGCCGGTAATGGAGCACTTACTCCACATGCCTGACCCGCGCACACAGTTTGCAGCCTGCTTCCCATGTGTTGGTGTGTCTCTGGGCTGTTGCACAGCCTCTTGTGTTGGTTATTGTGTCCGTGGGCTGAACATATGGTTCACAACCCCCTGAAAGAAAGAACAGCAAATCCCCACTCTGCCTCCCTTTTTTTTTTTTTATTCTTATCCCCTTATAATGTGACCTTAATAATCTGACCCTATGTGACTGCGTGACAGACCAGAAAGTTATTTGCTTCTTGGTGCCCTCTCCGTGCTGAGCTGAGCTGACAGGACATGTCCTGGTGGCTCAGACTACTCGTTAGCGAGCAAAGCCTGCTGCAAGAGAAGGTTCTTGACGAGAACGCAGCAAAGACGCGGTCATTCTGCCAAAAGGAAGTCTGAGATCAATCTGTGCCGTTAGCTGTCCTTGACCTCCTCCAGCTCCTCAGGACTGTCTGTTTGCCTGTGTGTGTGTGTATGTGTGTATGTGTGTGTGTGTGTGTGTAAAATTGTTATTCCTGTCTTGTTCTTGGTACAGGATATAGATATGTTGTGAAAAGCTATGGCTTCGATTTCACTCAATTAAAAATGATTGTACCAATTATGGCACGCTGACATTTCAGTGTCTTTGTTGCTGAGATGCACACTGGATATTTTATGTGATGTGTATTGACTGCGATCATACGCAGCGTAATCTTTTTTTTGGATCGTGGTTCCTGACATTTGACTGTGCCCATTGGTGATTTGCATGCGAGCATCCAGCCATGACTCAATCATTTGCCGAGGTGACCACTGACACCCTCACCTGCACTGAGGCTACATGTCAGCGGTGCAAGCAAAACCGTTCACGTGAAAACAATGAGATCATATTGCTGAGATTTCCTGCACATGATATCCAAGTCCTAATGGTATTGGAGTGCTGGGAAATGGCAGCAGAGGTGGGCAAATTGGGCTGTGCCACGTGAGAAATGAATAGCTTAATTGAAGCTGTCAACAGGTCATTGTGAATGAGTAGCAGCTACCTGGTCATTAAGTCGTTAAGGACCCTCAGTGCTGTGATAAGTTGTAAAAGGAAGAGCTGTGTTGGAGTGAAATTCAGATACTATCAAATATCTGAAACAGTGTACAACTGAAATAGTCACTGGTAAAAATGTGCTGGTAAAGAATTTAAGTGCAAATGAATGTTTAGAATATTAAAAAATAATTTGAAAAGAATCAGATCACATTTGTCATTGCATTGTTGTTTCAATTCATTACATGTTGCACAAAGTGCGCTCATAAAAAAATATTTTAACTGGAATGAATAGGAAGCAAAATTCCAACATGGTAATATGTTCATTTAAGAATTAACTTTTGATTTTAACCTATTTTTTCATACTGAGCGTTAAATACATTAAAGTGCTAAATCTTGCAGGGTGCATGAACTTGTGTTTTAATGTGAAGGGTGTTTTTTGGAAAAACCTGGAAATGACCCTCTGTCCCTCACCAGGAGCCGTAGCTGATCCTGGCAAGCATAGGTGACACGCACGCTTTCACTCTCACGCTCTCCCTCTCTCTCTCTCACACACACACACACACACACAAGCGCATATTCACACTGGAGCCATTGATGCTAATTCCCCCACGGAAATGTGGGTATAGGTGTGAGCAGAGTGAGGAGCAGTGTGTGAGTGTGTGTGAGTGTGTGTCAGTGCACGCAGCACCGGTCAGACTGGTCAGTGCAGTTTACGTCACTGTGGTGAGCTGTGGCTCTCTTGCTATGCTGCCATCGCTCAAATTCCCCCCTTGGCTGGAATGAAAAGCTGAAATGAGATTAGCACACACACACAGAGACACACACACACACACACACACATGAGCAAACAAGTACAAGCAGTCATGAGCTAAAAGTGAAGCTTGTAGAGGTCTGGGAATAGGGGAAACATGGAAATATCTCAGCTTATATTGGAATCGCAGTTTTACTGCTGATGATGCTAGGTGTGTAAACGCTGTGCATACTTTGAGCAGCATGACAGGGACAAAATCTGTGTGTGTACATCCCTGACTGCATGCATAAATCCTGATCAAATTCTCAACCACCAGGCGCATATTTGTTGTTTCAGAAGTTCATGTTGTAAATCACGGCTCCAAGGCTGCTGCCACGTTTTCGGTGATGGAGCGGTGGAGGGGGGGCAAAGCAGTGGAGGTCTAGGGAGCATTATTTTGTCTACAATCCTTTCACCCGTATCCCCACAGAACAACTTTCAACAAGTATTTTTGAATGTTTTGCACGTCTTATAGAAGGTATAGATGCTCCACTGGATGGGACAGATATCAGGCAGTCCACTCATCTTTAGTGGTTTTATTCTTTAGACAGATGGGAAAGCAGCAAGGGAGACAGAGTCAGGAAGACACAGGAAAGTCAGCTCTGGCAGGGTTTGATCCAAAGCAGTGGAGGCGCACAGTACATGTAGTTCCTGAGGCACTCGACTTGACTTCCACTTGACTATCTCTGGTCACACTGTGTGTTTTTTAAGAGCTACTCACATTGACTTTTCCATTAAAACATGAATATCATACGAAAATCATTTTTCCCAGCACTGTTATCACTCAAAAAGAATGACTGTCTGGGCACATCGGGTGAACTTTTGCAGTTAAATTCTTGACAGTCAAATCCTGGACATTAATTTTTTTGAAATAATTATATTCCGTGATCAATCAGTATCCCTCAATATAATATATTTCTTGTGCGCGCAAAATGTCAAGTCATGTGTCAGACATCCCAAGGATACGGAGTGTAATGACACTTTGAAAGGATGTGATTTGTCACCACTAACCACTGAATTATGTATCAGCTTTACTGAACTATTGATAAATGAGTCAAATGACATGAAAAAGGATATTCTAATTTTATGCTTGATACTATTTCCTTCTACCAAATTATTTATTTCACCAAAAATAAAATAATCATAGTGGCCACTGATGGAGGTCACAGAAAGAGACTAATGAGCCACTCAAATTTTTTTGGTGAGTATCGACAACTTGCTGTTTTAATACCTTAAATAGCTTTTTGCATGATATTGTTTCTCAAAGTCTAGTGTGGGTAGCTATTGATGGATTCTGATATTAACAAAATTTAGAGTTGGCCTTAAGTGAGAATTAAATAACAGGGCACCAGATACAGATAGCATCAAGCTTCCTCTACAATATTTCAGAAAACAATTACAGCAGTTCAGCAATGAAAGAAATGAATCAGCCAAGAGATGAAGGGCTGTGTGTCTATTGGAGAGAAAAAAAAAAAAAGGAGATGGATACTGAATAAGGGAATAATATACGGCATGTATAGACAGTATGTAAGCAAAATGCTGAGTCACTCAACACAGGAAATCATGATAAATATATGTGTTGTATGAAGTGTCATATAGTGGAATGACTATGTGTAATGCATGAATAATGCCTAGCCAGTGATGATCATACATATGCCGCAACCAGCTGGGGCCCTGAGGGACGTGAAGCACGCTGGAGCCGGGCGTCTGTGCAGAGGCGTGCTGCGACGAAGCACAGGTGGTTGATGGAGATCAGATGGTCGTCAGAGCTGAGGTGCAGCGGCGCCAAAACACTGGATGGAGCTTGCAGGCTGCAGCACTCAGCACACTGGAGAGAACAGTGCCAGGGTCTCTGAAGGGTTAACCAGGCCTCTGTGGAGTTGGCTGGTCAGAGGCAGGAGACACAGGCACGCTGCAGTGTGTGTAAGTCAGTATGGAAAGCAGAAAGGGTCATAATTTGTGGCAGTGAGCATAAATGCCGTTATTAATAGTTTTATCGGCATTTGTCTGCATATGTCCAACCAACAAAATGATTTGCATTTGTGTTCTGGAAACATGAAAATGGATGATTTTTCTCCTTTATAACTGTATGTAATAAGGTTAATGTTCTGTATCATTGCATGTGGTTCTCCAAATGAGTGAGTGATGAGCTGAGCTAGAGCTGCGTTTGGGTCCTGCCACCAGGGCCCAGTTTGTTCAGTTAGCTTCTGTTCCATTTCAGTATCTCAGTACTTCAGTTAGGACAGCAAAGACATGTTAGTCGGCTATTTTGCTCTTATTCAAACCTCAGTGTCCACTACTGCCTTTGGGAATAAAAGTTGCAGAACATCTCGTGCAGCAATATTTAATTTTCTTATCATTTAACAACTACACTTCCTGTGAGATTTTGATGGTACTCAAATAACACTGTGGCCACGTAAAGGTTTTGGGTCTCCATTTTTAAATATCCAGTTGCCTCTTTAATAACCACACAGAAATTTCGGTTTCACTTCTGCTCCATATGGCAGGAGTTGTGTGTGACTGACCTGTTCAGCTGCTGGAATAACTTCACCGTGACGAATCGTCTTTGTCTGATAGCAGACTGTGCCAATTGCACCATCAAAAAAATGAACACATCATTTTGTACATATTCGTATATCTGTATAAATGGTTTTCTGCTAAAACACTGTATTTGTAACAACAGTATGAGTGTGTAAGGCCGCGCTCTTCAATTTCAAAGGCATTCTTCAACAATTTCAAGGATGAAGCAGGTTCTGTATTTGGCTTGCGGAGATGATGCTGATGAGGCGACAACACCAGAAACAAGTCTTTGGGGATGAAGCTGTTGTTAAGACTCACTTCACACACATATCACCATGCAGTGTGTGAAGTGTGACTTGGGCAGTGTTGCATGCTGTTTTATGTAATTCTGGTCAGTGGGCATGTGTGGTCATGATAGCATCTAGAGTTACAGTAGGAGAGATGTCATTACATAAGAATAAAATGTTCATTATGATTCCCAGATCTGCACAGAACAACTGATATTGACATTAACGGTAATAAATTGCCTGAGCACTTTGGCATCAAACATGACCAGCTACGCTCTGTGAGAAGTTGAGCAAATTGATTGCCGTCAATAAATTAAACCATACAGATGCACACACAACAAGAGATACACATTAGAGCACAAAACAATGTGATTCCCAAAGGTCCCATGAGTCATTATCACGGATTTCATATTATTTTGAGCACAGTACAATATGATTCATCATTGGCATCTTGGCATTTTAAGGATTACGAGAGATGGGGATGCATATTGGCATTTTGTTTTTTTGTTACAAGGAAGATCCTTTCACCATCCTTTGGAATGCAAATGGACTGGTCTGGCTTTCAGGTTATCACCCTCTACTTGAGGTCGCACAGCTCTGACCAGATTTGTGGTCTGATATGGGGAGAAAATCAGTTAATCATTTGATCTTGACAGGATGCACTGGGGCGAACTTCTCAGACAGGGTTTTTTTTTTTTTCACACAAGTCTAGTCTCAGAGTGAGACATGAATATCTGTGAGCAATTTTTTGATGTCCTCTGTTTTTTTTTTCTTCTTCACAGAATAGTATTGAGATTTCTCCCCACAACCAAGCCAACTAGATTTAAATACTTTAAATAGCTCTAAAACATGAACATTACCAAGATAAAATAAACATTATAAGCACTGAAAGAGAGAGAAGGGAGAGAGGTATTAACAAAAGTTAATGTTTCAGTATCCCTCATAAATTCACTCTCATGTTGAGATCTACCACATGGCTGAGGAGTCTGTTTTATAGGCTAGAGATGCTCACAGAGCTCATTATAACATGAAGACCTGGATAAGATTATGTGTTAAAACCTGATCAAAGTAGACTTACCTGCGGTTTAGCAGATGTTCCTTGTAGTCCCATTGGCCACAGGTAAGATGGAGTGCAAATGCAAACTTGGCTTCTCTATCTCTTCTCCTATTCTCTTCTTAACAGGGAATGTTTAATGGAATACAATTATCTCGGCCTGTAACTGAGAAAATATCACACAGATGTGATGGCAGGACAGTGAAGGTAAAAAGTCTTCATTTTATAATTACTCAGGAAGAAGCTGCATACTCCATGAGTATAGTTCAACAGACTGACTCATAAATGATCATTTTACATACATAATAGTGGACACATTGAGCTCATATGTGCACAAACCTGAGGAAGTGAGGCAAAATGCATTGTGCATCTAACTTCTTCCTGTGTGTTTATAGAGAAGAAGACCTTTAATAGAGGAACACCTGTGCACCTCCCATCCTTGATGTGCACATGTGTTCCTCTATTAAAGGTAAAAATTGTCAGTAAATTGCCAATAACATGTTTAATCTCACAAACCTCCTTGCTAGTGTACAAATATGAAGTGCAGTCAATATCTTTAATCAATGATTTATCAAAAGACTTTCAAGTGCACAAATTGATAACCCTGATTCAATAAAAGAATCAAAGAACATCATCAAAAAACACTCACAATAGCCACACCATGGATTGATGTTTGCCACATACGTTTATCCACTGTAGTAGCAGGTATGACCCACATTTGCCTCAGCCTGAAATCTTCAAGGCAAAGATTCAACAAAGTGCGGGAAACCTTCCACGAGGATCCTGCTCCATGCTGACTCGATAAGTCCTGCAGATTTTTCAGAAGCACCTTCATGTTGCAGACATCTCATTCCACCCCGTCCCAAAGGTCCTCTATTAGTGACTTACATTTACCCGAATGCCTTGCACAGACCCTAGATGTCATGTTCCTGGATTCACGTCGAGGTGATGGGGCCAAATGTGTGTCAGGAAAACATCTTCCAAACCATTACACCACCATCAACAGCCAATACTGTTGACACCAGTCAGGATACATCCATGGATTTGTGCTATTTACAGCAGCTCTCACCGTGCCGTCACAATGTTGTAGTCAGAAGCTGGAATTTATTGAACCAGGAGACGTTTCTCCACTCTTAGCTACTCTCACTGTAGCTTCATTCTCTTGTTTTTAGGCTATGCCCACACTAAGCTGAGTAAATTTGAAAATGCATCCATTTTTCTCCATTTTTGCCTCATGTCCACATTAGCACAGTGTATTTAACCAGCAATGGATATTTTGTAATATATTTTCCAAAGTGAATAAATGTTAATACATCTGTCTAACATTGTAGCATGGACGTGTGACTGCACCCAAAATTATTTATATTTTGGCATCTTGCTGACTCTTCATGCATTCAGTTCAATTAGCTAACGGGTTAACACAGCTATGACAATACTTATGCAAATGGCAGAAACATGGATCAGCGGCATATGCAGGCCAATAAAGTAGATGTCAGTTTTGTGCCCTGTTGATTGTTTTCAGATTTACCCGTCATACAGCGGACACAGACTCAGCTGACAGCAGTGAAGCCCAGCATGGTTTTCTGCTGCTGTCGCCCAACCACCTCCTGGCTCGACCATTTGTCCGCTCTGGACGCCACATCGCCGTTACATCCGTCATCACTGCTGTGAGCTGCTATTTGCCTCCTTGTGCACCACCTGTTAGCTCGAATGAAACTTGCCGTTCTCCTTTAATATCTCACATCAGCGAGGCGTATTTGCCCAGAGGACGGTTGTAGACCGGATGTTTTTGTTTTCACACCAATCTCAGTAAACTCTGGATATTGCACTGCATGAAAATCCCACAAGGTCAGCTGTTTCTAAGATGCTTGAACCAGTTTCTTTGGCACCAAAAGTTATACTACGTTCAAACCTGCTTAAAACAGAAGGGGTTTTGTCTGTTTGTTATTTAGCTGAACAGTAACTGCATCTCTTGACCTTGCCTTGTCTTCAAACTTCATACTGTATCTAATATAATGCATACCGAGTATCATTGGGGATTGAGTGATAATCACTGGTTGAAAAATATGCCCTTAAGTTACAAGCACTGGCAGCCTGCAACAGCTCGGTTATCCAGTAAAATTTTATAAAATTTAGAAAACGTAAAGAAAACTCAAATCTCACTCCACTTAGCTGTTTTACAGGCACTATGCAATTAACTGTCAAAGCATTATAGCCCATCTGCTTTTCATCCCATCTGGATGAAGATTAAACATTTTACAGCTTGCTACTAGCCCACTCCATCACCGAGTGTGACTGATTTCCACTATTGGAGGCATTTTATTATAGGGCAGCTCTCCATTCCTGCATGCTGGCACTATAATAGGCCTATTATATAGGTTATAAAATCTGCAATGAGGAATTAGTCAACAAGTTGCTATATGTACCTATGCAAAAAGAAGCAACATAAGTGGTAGAATAATAAAACTAAGAAATGCAGGGAGGACTGCTGAATACCAGGCTAATTTGTTTACTGGACAATCCTGAGTTTTCTCTTTCATAACTGCTGGCAGTTGTCGGATCCCCCCCC
>OMLF01010841.1:0-12285 GCA_900302615.1 Holocentrus rufus
TGTCATTTCCTCATTGTCTTCCACTTAAAGCAGGCTAATGTTTACACAGAGACCACCATGGTCAGTATGGAACAGCAGCTGCAACCGTACAGAGGAAAAAACTTGCTTGGTTCATAGCAGTACTGTATAAACAGCAAAGAAAAAAAAACACTCACAAGATATAATGGAGCTAACATAATGGCCTTCCTCAGGCAATAGAGCATGGAACAGCCTCATAGCCCTTTCTCACCCTACTTCTCACCCTGACCAATAACCTATCAACAATCGCACACACAGTTTTAGCCAGAAGACAGTGTCATGAGATAGAGTGTCCAGAATAGGCAGACTTGTGAACGCAATAATCTGTCCATCTGAAATTCTTTCCACTTTAACGCTGAGCAAGGCAGGCTATGGACAATCGAGGCCATTTACTCACCAGTATTGCTGTCATCTGACATTGTTGACATCCTAATGTAGAGAGATATTTTAAGCTACCGCTCACTCAAACATTCCAGTGTGAAGGTGTTTGTCTGACTCAAGGAACAAGTTGTGACCACAAGATGAGTTTTCATATTGTAATAAGCTTAACCACCTGAGGAGGTGTTGCGTTGGTGAGGAAATGTCTTCTCTTGGAGTTGTAAATGTCACGTACAGTATTTGAAATTATGTAAAGGTGCATTAATCCTTAACAGCCCTTTCTTTCTCAAAACCAGCCTTTCCTACTACAAATTCCTCCCTAATCCAGACAAGTGCTGTGCTTGTTAATCAGTAGTTCATGCTAGTTTAGATGACCGGTCATTGTATTGCAGCAATTCCTCCTGGTATATAGAAGATCTGTGGAAAAAGATGTAGCATAGTCATGCATGTATAATGTACTGTACTGTAGAATCCAGTGCAGGGTTATGTAATCAAGGATAAAAAAAAACTGGTACCACCACAAGTCTGGTGTGCAAATCATATGCAAAGTAAGGGAGCAAAACAGTAGTGGCAGTTGAAGCCTGGATGCACCTACTGTACTGAAAACAGCAGACTGCATGTATGCTGAGTAACGAGCATGACTAGTCCTGGTTAAACTTCTGCAGTTGTTTACAGATGCTACGTTAACTCTCATCAGTGACTCACTGTTTCTACAACAATATACGGCCTTGCCTGCTGCGTAAACACATGATCAGCAAACTCTCTGAGCTCCCCCCAAAGATGTGACAATGGCACTGCGGAGATGTCTAGCACACACACACACACACAGGCATACACACACTGCATCTGGACAAGGAAAACAATTGTGCTTTGTGTCACAGAGCTGCTAAATGAATCACTTGGTTGGAGTTTGATTATCTTCCCAGGGCCAATCGAGGCTCCAGAGGTGGGCAGTGTTTTAGGGCAGGTGGGAGTGGCCTGGCTGCTTTTGTTGAATGCTGTCCAGAATAAGCAGAAGGAACATGAAAACAACTGACTAATCCAGCACATACCCAGTGCCTCATGCACGGTGCTGTTGAGGCTTTTTTTACTCATCAGACATTGGTGAGACAGCGTGCTTTGTCATGTACGGGGTGCCACGTTAACCTCCGAAGCATCTTGTGGCAAATATTCAGTCAGTCCTTCGAGACATACCTAATGAATAAACTCAAATCTATCCTGCTTGTTAGTTGTAAATTAAATTTCTACATTTGCCGATAAAAGCTCTTCCAAGTCATAATAAAGCCAAGAAAGACCGCACTCCTTCCCCAACCTGACAGTTATTATTCAAATTATCCCAGGAAGCCCTGCTGCTTCTTGTGACTTCCAGTGTTGACATATGCATAGATATCTCAGTCACCTGCATGAATCATACATGTACCGTGTGATTCATATGTTTTATGTATGAATCACACATGATACTTACAGTAAACAACTTAGAACCTGTTCTCTGGTTCGGATCAAACTGCAGCTGGCAAAAGCCACCCACTTCTGTCCGTTGTTGTATCTGACATCACAAACATGTCTGTTCACATACAGTAAAGCATTGCCACATTCCAGACAGATCATATCGGCAAGGTGATAGTTGCTGCCTCTGCTTTCTCCTGTTGCCACTTTCAAAGGGCTCGCTCTGTGCCCTTCTGGATGGCAGACTAGAGGACAGAGGAAGAGAGGTGGGGGCCGTCGGCGGTGTTTTTCGAGGCAGCCGGAGCAGCAGCCTCGGTCCCAGAGTCAGCTGCCGGGTCCGCTGTTGTTTTGCAGAGGGGCTTTGGGAAGTCCTTGCCCTCGGAGGTCAACCCAGAACGCCTCCCAGTTCCTGCTTTGACAGACACCGAGCTCTCACACAGACATTTTCCTTGTTCCACTTTATCTGTGAGCCCTCATATGGCTGTTTCACACAATCTACAAACTGGGGGTGACTTTATGCGACTGCAGTGCCCGTGTCAGATTAGTTTGTTTCTCAGTGAATATGTTCGCTTGCAGGGAATCTTGTGAGTGACAGTTATTCATTCTTAATAGGAAACAAACGGACAATGCAGCAAGTATGAAAAAGAAAATGGGACTTTTGCGAGTCCAGCTTCCGACCCAAAACACATCCACTCTCTTACATCCTTTCACATTCAATATGAAAATCCCATGGCAGCCTTGTTTGAACCTCTGTCATAATATCCTGTCCTTTGCCATGAACTCTGGTTTTGCCTGTGTGTATTCTATCCAAAACTTAATTATGGCACCAATAGCAGATGCCAGACTTCCTTTGGATGGCACCTACAGGAAATGTTGTGACAGAGGTCCCATGATAGGGGAAAGAAATTAAATTGGCCTGGGAGTCTATAAATGTATTTCCATCTATCAAGACTTCTCCATCAGCCGCGCTTAAAATAGTGCTGCTCCGAAGGAAATTAGATTCCATTGATTTTTCTCTTGTGATTTGGATCAGCAATAAGAATGTTTTTGACTTATTTACACTCAAAAGGTACACCATAACGGGGATGGTGGTTGTATTTAGAAAATATCCACACAAACTGAAATTTGATTGAATCAGACAGTGATTCAATCAAATTCAAAGTGATCTAAAGATCAAGAAATTATCACAGTCCAGGAAATAGTTATGAGAAGTTAGACCATTCAGTATTTGATTCAGAAAATGCAAGCTATTTGGTCTTTTGTGTTGTGTTTGAGAATTTTCTTCGAAAGTAATAGAACTAAATTACTACTCATTGCAGTTAGTTTTTTTGGGTTTTTTTTGCCTTGCTGTACTAAATGAGATTGTGGCCTACCACTTCACCAAGAGTATAACATACCTGTAAAGTAGTTCAGCGATTTTGGAGCGAAAGTGAAAATCCTGATTCTGCAGTCCTCAGTTCATCAAACTGTACACGTGTGGTGAGCCATGTTTTTTTTTCTCTCACCACCATTCATAAATGTGATTTTTTTTGTCTTTTGAGAACAATGTGAAATTACACCGAACACATTCATAATATAAAACACTGAGAACTGCTTTTCATTTATAATAATGTTAGACCTAATAATTGACATGTCCTTTACCCTCATGCAACGGCTTTCTATGCCTACGCTGCAGAGACTTAACAGAACATTGGCTTGTATTGTTGGTATATGTTTAAATCAAAAAGGAGAGACTTCAGTGAGTTCAGTTTATTTAGTGAAACTGATACAAACCAAACTGTAGCTTAAAAAAAACATCATACAAGTATATGGTATTGTTAGACAACAGTACTCTGGGATAATGTCTTGTCTCTTATTGTAAGGCTGTACAGATAGATTTACCGAAATCCAGTTAAGTGGAACTGTTGATTAGAATCAAATGAGGTCATGTACAGGGATCATGCTACTAGCTGGGTTTACATGTCATATGACCGTCATTAGGTTGGCCCTCTAAGCACATGGGCTTGGCAGACTTGGTCTAAGTCAATAGAAATGCCTTGGAGCAAGTCTGTCTCTACATAAAGCTAAATATAAAACTGAAAACGATGTAAAGCAATTAAAGGGATATGCACGGAACCTGGCAGCAATACAAAAAAAAAAAAATCCTTGAATCACAGTAGCCACATTATTGGTGAAAGTGAAGACAGTATAGTCTGTGATAAAGTGGATATAGTTTAAACTGTATGAATTCAGCCCTATTCAGCGTTCTAAATGCCAGTGCTGACATCAGATGCCACTAGCTGACGGGCGCGGAACTACTTGCTTTGGCATTGTAGCATATAGTCAAATAAAAGATTGAAAAAGTCATTGACGACTATCTTAAATTTTTTTTTGGCATTTATTTACCCAGTGATGGTTGACTGAGCACACTTGCTGCTTTTCAGCAACGCCCTGCTGCTTCACACTCAAAACAATTGCGCACACACACTCACACCTGGGAGCTCCCCAGTACAACCAGTCCTCCTCTGCTGGTCACTGAGCAGCTTCATTGGAGCAGCGGGGGGGTCATGTGCTACGAGGGCACCTTAACTGGTGATGGAGGGCAAAGTGTTACTCATTCACTTCTTCCAGATATTTTTTTGGGGGGGATTCAAACCGGCAATCTTCCAGGGATCAGTCTGCTTCTGTAAACTTTAAGCTATCTTGGTATATAATTGCCCACGGTGTCATGATGGAGTAAAATTGTGACTTTGTCTTTTGAAAGTGTCTTTTGTTCTAAGTACGGGTTGAAATCTGAGTCGTTGTACATAAAACAGAGGTCATGACATTTACATCTGTGTATGGAAGCCTGGTTGTCTTTAAAGGATGCATGTGAACCGTGCATGTTGATGCAAAATTAACAAACTCTCAAAGTAGTAAATGCAACAATGCAGATTATTACAACATCAGGGGACTCCCATAAAGATACCATATAGGCTGCAATCTGAGGTCAGCAAGAGTGCAGATCTCTGAACAGGAAGGAGACTGAAGGAAACTTTCTTTAAGACAGCATAATTGTAAACAAATACAGATATAGCATTTCTCTGGAATGATGATATAGTACGCTTAAGTAAGCTGTAATACAGTGAAAATAAGTTAATGTGTTTGAAGTATATCAAAAAATACTACATTTTCTTGCCCTAAATCCTCAGCCAAGTTGTTTCAAAGTATATGAACAGAAAAAACAAACAGCCTAGTCACTATTACTCTTTATTTGGAGCGGCCATGGCTATGCTCCAAGTTGAAGTTCAGATTTTATTAAATCCCTGAGGGCAATTGATTCGCAATCCAAGAGCAACACAATAACAGACAGTAAAGGGAACGTACAAGGTTAAAACAGACATAAATATACTCATTCGCCGCAGAAGTGCTCTGGTTCTTGGGGGTTAGAGGTTACATCGAGTTATCCCTTAAATATAAAGAAGTTCAATTCTAAGGTGAACCAAGGCATTCCTCTGAAGATGCCATAATTAAGGTGTTTGGATGTTTTCTTATCACACAAAAGCTTTGCTTTGCTGCAGTATTTTTGTAGGAGTTGGTGATGTGAAAGAGAAGGGACTTTTGGCTGAGGTCTTGATAAACGTGGCTGTAGTGGTTTAAATGGAAAGAAAAAAAAGCCTGCATGACTTAGATTACAGTGATGAATGTTTTAATTTTGGAAACAGTGATACGCAGGAAAAAACAAGACTGAAGAACGGCCTTCACCTGGATATCTTAAATAAGGACAGAAAAATTACTCATCGGAACTGGCTTGACATTTGCAGACAAAAAATTATGAATCATTACGATGAAGCCTGGAAGGCTGAGTAGGACTGGCTGGGGGTTTGTTTTTGTAGTAAGCGTGGAGACATGCAGCAACTAATATTTGAATGACAGTTTGGGTTACGGGGCTGATGGGCGAACACTGCTGGATACCTGGAAAAAGGACGGATATCCACAAATGAAAATTAAGTTCCAATCATTTATTCATACTGTGTTTCAATCTTAGTTTTAATATTAGTCAGATGTGACGGATGTCCTTCCTTCTTGCAGTGATCTTTATTTATCCTGCACCTGAACCAAGCTTGGGTTGGATGTGCACACCAGTATCTCCCTTTTCCTCAAACACAACTGAGTGTCATCTGCATAGAAGTCATGCCATGGCAACATTTTTTGGTTTTGTTTTGATATGTTTTAAAGGAGCAACTAAGTCAAAAATCTAAGCACTGTTTTGTTCCTCAGAGAAGCTAATCTGACAGCTGATCAAGAATTGTCAGCAGATGTGAGAGTGGACTTGCGCAAAACTTTGGAAGGGCAAGGCAAATAAGGCAAGAGCGTGTTAAATAAAATGGTGTCACTGCCTGCTGTAACACATGCTGAGACCAGTAGATAAAACTATAGTTAAGGATGTGTAAGCCTGTATGCTTGGACTAAAATTCAGCCGCAAATGCATCAGATGTTCAAGAAATGTGCATGTTTAAATCTCCAATTAGTTTAACTCTTGTATGTATTTGGGGCGTAAACACCAAAATTAAGAAAGTTCTTCAAATGATTCTATCATGAAACATTACACACAAGCAAAAACTAGGCTGAGCACTTACATGGAGCTCAGAGATGGGAGGAAGGACTTCCTGTCACGAATGTTTCATTGAATTAGGCTCATGAAACATCCAGCAGGCTCAGTCTCAGTTATCCTACATTACACCACACATATGGCTCTGCAGCTGTATCTTTAATATCAACTTTGTGCAATATCACAATGAATGATTCTCAAAATCTTCAGCTCAAGCCTAATTAAATTAATGGAGCCCTTGTCAGACAGCCTTGCTTTGATTTAATCTTGTTGAAAGGAAATCATGATTCTCTCATTCAGCTAAAGTGCCTTTACTTATAGTACATGCTAAAATAATGCCTAAATATCCCAGAAAATAACCTATGCCCACGATTTTCATGCAGCAAACACTGAATACACTTGGATTTTAATAACAGCAGTGTATTCTCTGACAAACAGGTTTTCAGCCCTTCTGCCATTGCATTAAAAGCGAGGATTCACGCTTCCATTGGTATTGCTTAGTCTTATGGGATCTCCTATTTTGCTGTTGGCGCTCTTCCTGCATGTCTTAGGGCTGCCTTGTTTTACAGTCGATCAGACCAACTGTATAGTTACACTCTGCACACCCTACAGCAACACTGTGACTCTCACTTAGTTGGCTCCTGTACTACACAATATCACTAAAAGGATAATTACAGTTATTTTAATCATAGGCCTTTTTGCCATCATGATGACTGATTGTGTTGAAAATTTCATCACGTACTTAACTGTAGGGCTTACCTGCCTTCAGGTTGCTGCTGTCCAATACACATACAAGCCCTAATATCCATCAGTTTAATCCAAAAGCGATTAAAACATTTTTCTTTCAACAAAATAACACTCACACTGCATTTAATTATATCGTTAAATAGCTGCGACTGAACAAATAATAAGACATTTCAGTTATCATATAAGAGTCCATTTGATATTTTCTCCCACACTTCCATGTTTACTTTACTTGCTTCTGGTCTTCTGCTGTGCTCATTTTGTTTTGGAAGAAGGAAGGGATTTTATTGCTTCAGTCTGAAAGCGTTCTTTACATGTTTTACTCGTTGGAATGCCATGAATTACTAATTTGAAATCAAACATGAACAAACTACAACAGATGTTTCTTGCTTTTTGTTATTGTAGTAGATTGTATTAGTGTGAATCTAATTTTCAGACCTTGGGCCTGTTGTGTTTACTACATGTGTTGACATACTTCCACAATTACTGACAACAAGAAGGAGAGTATAGTAAAAGTTCCAACATATTCTACTTTTAATTATGGCTAGGAGGTTGATGTTGATGGTTTTTCACTGTTGGCAGTTTATATTTACAGAACATCTCATGAATGCAGCAGCAGTACTCTATAAACTGTACTTGCCAGTGAGCTCACACTGGTGGAAACATTGGATATAAGAATGTTCCACTGCAGTGTGAGCGTTAGAGTTGAAAGCATTTTTTTTAAAATTTTTTATTATTCAACTGATGGAGACTACCGCTTTGGCCCTGTATGTGTGTGGATTTGACAGCAGCACTCTGTGACCTGGGGGCATGAACGTTCTACAGTGAAGTAGGAATGAAATTTTGAACACAATAAGTTGTCATGATGGCAGAAACTAGACCAAGGTCGAAAATAACTACAAATATCCTTTGAGAAAACTCCCAAAACTGTTGCATGTTGGTAAGTTCTGATGTGAACATACAGCAGATGCAAATGTTCCTCAGAGATGTTAGTCCAGGCTGACCCCGTTGTGTCACACAATTTCTGTAGAATTTCTTTTGGTGGCACCTCATCCCTCTAATGGGCTGAGATGTGGGGACTGCACTGGTCACTGAAGTGAACTGAAGTCACTGTCATTTTCCTGGAAGATGAATGTTTGACATGGTACATTATGCTGCTGGAGGTATCCTGTTGAAAAAAAAGGTACCTGGTTTGTTAGAGCATGACGCAAATATTTCTAAGATTAGAGTTTTGTTTCCCATTTGGGTCAGCTATGCTTGCAATCTGTTCACTCATGGTACTTTAAAATGCTTTAAATAAAAGCATCTACCCAGTGTTACAAATTGTTTTTCTTGATAGGGACATTACTATTGATTTTATATTGCAATTTGAGGTACAGACAGCCATCTAATAAAAATTAGATATTGATTATTACATGAGTTGTTTTGCAAGCTGCACCATGTCTAGACAGTGTGACAGTTAATGCAGTTCTACGACAGGAAATGACAAGTATTGCGATGTTTGGTTCAAATATAGATTGACTATGAGCCATAAAGTGCTATATGTACAGATGTGACATCACAAGAGACAGTAATAGCCATCATTGACCCATGTTAATGGAGAGCTTTCAGGTGACGTAATGAACACTCTGGTGGCCATATTGGAGGTCTACAGCTCTTGGGCAGCAATAGCTATGGTTGCAAATTGAGGCTGATTATATCTCCTGAGCGCTTTTGAAAAATTTTTAATAGAACATGTGGCATATTTTGGAAATCATTTCCTTCATGAAGGGGATGAATGCTTTAAGTATCGGATAAAACATTCCTCCTCCTCATCACCGGGGCTTGTAGGTTACAGCTTTCCATCATAGTGGTGTGATGACATCATACGTGGAGTCAAATTTCCTACAATGAACTGGCTGTGAAAGCATATGACTCAGTACAACTGAAAACGCACTGTTGATTGTTGCGACCTGGATCTGATTATTTCACTGCTGATACATCTGTTCAATTCTGCATTGAGAGAAGGTCAGCTTGTTGAACTTGTAGTTAAATGTAGTGTCTGGTCAGCTAACCATCACTGTCCTGTTGTAAACACATCTGAATCGCATACTCGTCAAAATGGCCAATTTATTAGGGCTGCGTCTTCTAAAGCTACAGCTCATAGTGGTTTAGAGTGCAGACTAGAACCAAATTGAGCATGGCTGAAATGGCTGAAATAGATCTATCTTACCAGCCAGTGCCTGACTGTGATGATGTGTAGAGAAATCAGTGCGCTAAGACAAGTGCATTACCCAGACTGTTTACATCTTATATTTACGTGACTATAAGATGTAAATACACATTTTCAAAAATCGTTTAAGCGCAACCAATTCTTCAGCTTATGACTGTGATGATGCACATGGCTGGGCAACGAGAGTGGCTTTGTAAGCACCATGATGCTTCAGTTGAAGTGATATTGTGACGCACGAGAGTGCCGAGAGGAGGAGGTGAGCGAGGTCAGGCTTAAGGGGTCAAACAAGTTATAATTTGCTCCCCTGATTCTCCTATTGCTGGTAAACGGTTCTGCTCTGTGACTCTCAAAAGAGGGTTCAGAGAGTTCCCTCTTGTCTTACATAATGCATACTTCATTTTCCAGTCTGCGTCTAAAACCACCTTGGAGGGAAGTCAAAGGGACAAGGCGATGCACGCTGCATGCCCACCATACACAGACGCAGGCCCTGCATAAGAGCAGCAGCAGATGGCGGAGGCAGGGGAAGTGACACAAAGGGTTCTGATTAAAGATAATGCTCCCCCGTTACTCAAAACTGTCAGGGCGGGCTCATGCTAAATAAGCCCAGCCTTTTACTGACATGGAGACAGGACTAGAGATTACTCATTTTCATACTGATGGAAGCCGCACTGCAAATTGAGGCCGATTATATCCACTGAGAGCTTTCGAGAGGTTGTTTTTCATATCATTCAAATCATTGGCCTCGTGAAGGGAGTGAATTAGCACTGTAGGTATCAAATAAAACATCCCTCCTCGTCATCAACGGGGTCTGTAGGATGGAGCTTTCCATTGCGGCGGTATGATGACATTTGTACATGGAGTCAGATTTCCCATAATGTCATGAAAGCTGAATCATACCGGGCTTTACGTGCTCTAACTGGGTTTGAAAGCTGATGTCTTGCTTAAAAGGAGCAGTAAACTTGGCGATTCCACCCATGAACACATGAGGAGATAAGTGTTCAGCCCTCAAGAGGACCCTGTCTGTCTGTCTTGGCACTCCGTAGTCAGCCCCCCACCTTCTTTATTAACACACAAGAATTTGTGGGCCTGTTCGGGTCTTATCTGCACGTGTTATGTCTTGCAGCTGCTGGCCCTCCAAGGTCAGTGTTTTGACTATTGGGAAACCTGAGCAGTTTGATTTAAATTGCAGCGGGACTCTAATGCATCCGTTGGACATGAATGCCTGGCGTTTTATACTCTCAGCCACTCTGTTTAACATCTTTTCATGTTTATTTCACTGGGTACATGGGACAGTGCCATGTCCAGCCCAGGAGCATCTGGATCTCTTCAACGCTAAGCAGAGATAATGGCTTTGAGCTGCTGAAAATGCAAAATGGCCACAAATTGTTGGCACAACGCTGAGCCCCGATTATGTTTGCAAGACATGAATTTATTGGAAATGCTCCAGAAACGTGTATCATAAACTTTGTCTGGGGCAGCTGTCTGCTTAACATCACACATGGAGCTGGGACGGGGAGTCCTGTGTAAACTGTAAGATGTCCTAGGAACTTCCCTGTGCTCTCTTATGTCCATTTGTGGTTTATTTAAGCTTACCGTTACATAAACTGGTGTGCTGTAAGTAAACACAGATAAATGACACCTGTCTGGGGCAGAAGAGTAGAAAAACATATTTTGGGCCGACTCTACAGCTGCTGTTTGTGTCTGTGTGTGTGTCTGTGTGTGTCTGGTTGCCCTTGTCCACAGTATATATGTGGTTAAAGAACAGGAAATGGTTAGAAATTTTATTTTGGTCCGGAGAATTCTATACCAGTTAGTCTTCATGGCCTGACAGCAAGTGAGTTTTCCCGTTTGAAAGTATGTGGGCTTGGCGAGCGTTACGCAGAGTGTCTGAAAGGTGTTTTTGTGTCATATGAATGCCCAGGCGATTTGTCAAGTGTAACTGGACTGAATTCCCTCACTGGCTGAAGCTCCTATCTGTTCCTGGAATGTGGGCTGACGTGTGACCCGCTATTGATTAGGACTGGATAGCTCGGCCTCTGTCGTCATTGTCTGCAGCCAGCCCGGCTTGTCCCCTCTCAGCACATTAACCAGAATCACGAGTGTGTAGGCATCCAGTCACACAGCCTCTCCGAGTTATTTATTTACCATACAGATGCGGCCATTGTGCAAGTCCTACCTTTTAATGCATGCACTGCATCTTGAGATGGTGGAGTATTTCCTCGCCGCTGCTCGATTGTTGAGAGGAATTGTTTGGCAAGTTCAAATCCTGTCTTTTCTTCAGGCGGCAGAAGGTGCGAGGAATTGAGTCACTGATGTGCTAAAAATGCCCATTTAGTTCTTCACAAGCTCTGAGAAAGCAAGAAGTGCCACTAATGCAGAGTAGATGTGGGGTAAATGTTTTATGGGGAATTTTTATGTTGGCCGCAACTAGAATTATATGGTAACAAATCATTATGCATTTATTTTGACAGATACTGCAACTGCAATGACTCACAATTTTAGTAGGAATGCAGATTTTTGCATCAGAATTCTCACTTTCAGTTACAGTTTTTTCGTTTTCACTGAAAAAGGAAACGGTTGTTGTCCAGAGCGTCTCTATTGCGTCACAATACTTCATTTAATTTTCTCACACATTTTGCCTTTATCAAAAAAATTGCAACTCCTGAGATTTGGATATTGTACTTACTCATATTGCAATTTTGATAAGATTTTAATTAATTATGCAGCCCTACCCACAGCTACTAATCCATATCTGCTATTCTTATTCAAAAACCATCAGCATGAGCAAAGTGAAAAGCTGCATCATGCTAACATTTGAGCAGTTGGTAGGTTCCTAGAATCATTAATGCCCATTTTCCATATAGCTTCCAGAGATGTGAAAGCTCATATACTCACTGGGGCTTCTGGCAGCGTATTG
>OMLF01010841.1:17648-37820 GCA_900302615.1 Holocentrus rufus
CACCTCCCCTCTTCCTGGTCTATCTTTCTCCTTTGTCTCTGGACGGAGAACACAGAGTCCCTTTAAGGCAGCCACTGGGCAAAACGTATGGAGCTGCTCTGTAGCTTTTTTGTCCCAGTTAAGGCAACTGACTTTCCTTTATGCTTTTCCAGTCAGTTGCTGCAGCAGTGGTATTTTTAGTGTGACAACAACTTGCAGCTTTTGTATCTTGATCTTGCGTGTGTGTTATTAGAGAGTTCATCTCTGCTATCTTTCGTGTGGTTTTACGACAAGGGATGTTTATTTACACGCCGCGTGTGTGTTTGTCTGTCTGTGTGAGCCCCCAGCTGCAGTGATGCATTCATATCTATACAGGGCTCAGTTTTGATTGGATGGAGGCGGTGTCACTCGCACGGTCTGAGAGTGGGAGGAGCCCGGTCTGCAAGTTGTGTGTTGTAGTGAAGTTGTCATGGAGGAGGAGAGCTTTGTGTTTGAACTGCAGCCCTGCTCCTCTCCCTGCTCACAGAGGGATATCAGCACAGGAAATACGTTGGGGGAGTAACACCTGCTGCCTCAAAAGAGCACCACACACACATGTACACACAGGCACACACGCGAATGCACACACACACATGCGCATATATACAACCACAACCACATGCACACCAAAACACAGTGACATTCTCAAGCAGACAGGCTGTTCTTCCTCTGAATTTTAGTCGGCTGTTTGATCAAAAGTTAACACCCTAACCAAAGTCCAACTGTTTAGTGTGTTGCTACGGCAACCCTCTGGACACTGTCCGAAAAAAAAATTTATCAAACCATCTGCATATTTGTTGATCATTTACAGTCCAGACAGCAATCATGTTACCCCATCCAATCATGTTTGAAATGTAAAATTTGGCATGTCGCATCAACAAACAAATGTGATGTTGGCTCTCGTGGAAAGTGTTTTCTTTTTGCAGGAGTGGTGTGTTGAACAGGGCTGAACAATCAATCAAAATATTATCAAAATTGCAATATGGCCAGGCGCAGGAGCTGCAATTTTTTGATAAAGTTAAAATATGACAAAATACAGTTATAAATCATTTTAATAGTATTCTCTGTCAATAAAATCTCTTGCACACCTGAGAGGAAAGTCTTGTAGCGTGTTGTAAAGTATTGTAGTCTTTTAACAGGTGCAGTGAAGATGAAAATTATGATGCAAAAAAATTCTATTTTTATTATTTATTATTCCCACTAAAATCATGATCACAAAATCTGTCATATCTGTCATTTTTTCACTATATTGTTCATATTGAGGTCATGTGTTGAACTTGTGTTATCATCTCCTCAGGCATGGAAGAAACGCTGGTTCATCCTTCGCAGCGGCCGTATGAGCGGTGACCCCGACGTGCTCGAGTACTACAAGAACGACCACTCCAAGAAGCCCATCCGAGTCATCGACCTGCACTGCTGCGAGCAGGTGGACGCCGGCCTGACCTTCAAGAGGAAGGAGTTCCAGGACAGCTTCGTGTTCGACATCAAGACCTCAGACCGCACCTTTTACCTGGTGGCCGAGACCGAGGAGGAGATGAACAAGTGGGTCCGCTCCATCTGCCAGCTGTGTGGGTTCAACCAGTCCGACGACAACCACGGTACGCCGCCCTGACCTTGCCCCGCCACTATCACTCTTTCTGTCTCCCTCTTCCCCTCCTCCATCTCTCTTCATCTCATATTATCTTCCCCCAGTAATAGTACTTGTGTAATTTGTTATTTAGGCCTCCAGTGCAAATGAGCTGACCTTATATAAACATTTGAACTGGATTAAGGTGACCCAGCTGGTCTCACTTCAAAAGAGATTTTGATTTTCCCATGCATATAAAGTTTATCTATTTCCATGTTTCAGTCAGGGCAGGTGCAGCCTGGACTTGGGCCAATATCCGATTTGATCGAATATTTCAATATTTAAACCCATGTGCAGCATTCTCTACATTTATTTTAGAAGATTGTGGAAGAAGATTTACGAATAATTAAAATAAAACTAATGCTTTTTTATGTTAGGTTGGGTCAATCAAAATAGCGCGATATTCAATATTGTCACAATGAGAAGATACAGAGATATTAAATTTTGGATATTGTGCAAGCCTATTGGAGTCTGCCATCCCTACTATTCCTTCTGTACCTGTATTGTGTAGATACACATTCCTCTCTTTTACGCCTTCGAATTGTAAGCAATCAGATGCTGAGAATCCTGTTACCAATTTTTAGATATCTGTTCCTTGCGGTTTCTTTACTGATTTTATGAAGTTTTGAAGATGTACTTAACAAAACACAATAACAGCTACCTTTTATCAGCCCTCCGCTGCGCTTTCTCATATTATTATTTGGGAACAGCTTGTTGCTCAGTTCCGAACAAAGCCAGGCCACATGATATCACTGCCGATTGTGTTTTTTCCATCTTTGTTATTTGAGAGAGTTGAATAGGAACATCCCTGCCAAATGGACACAATGTCCGAGAGTGTTATTGATTTTTGTCTTCATTTGTTTTGTTAAAGAGAAGGCCTGATCTCTGACTGATCTGCCTGTCGTCTCCAGGACAATGGAAAGACTTATACTGAATACAAGCCTTTTGGGAACCAGCTAATCAAGCGGATATAGAGGACTTTATTTTGTGGTTGCCACAACTACTGTTTTACATCTCGTGTGGGCGAGATGAAATAAATGGGAAGAGCATGGCACTTTTACTGCCAGTCTTAGGGTTTTATTTCCCTGCGGAGCTACCAATGTTAAAATATGAATTCACTTATGGCATGACAAAGCACTTTGAATAAAAGCATCCATCAAATGGCATAAGTTAACGTTAAAGCTGCACTAGGCCAATTTTTTTATGTATAAATCCATTTATCTTATCAGACTAAACCAGGAAGTAGGGCTACAACAGAGAAGAGCATCCCGTCGCCACTAATGTAAGCACTATAGATTTGCTTAATTGCCCAAATTAAAGGAACAGTTCCCTCAAAATACAAAAATGTATTTTCCCTTTTTTTTCCCAGCCTGTCACAACCTTCCCTCTCATCCAGCAATCCAGTACAATGGGGCTGGATGAGTATGTGTTTATGGACCTCAAACTGGTAAAAATTTACATGTGAAAAACCCAGCAGGGAAGTTTGTTGGGAACTATTTCCTGCTGAAGAACACGGACAAACTGCATATATCTGCCCTGAAAGAGATAACTGTTTGCCAGTTTTCTTTAGCAAGAAATATAAGGGTAAGTGGGAAAATATCCTCTTTGTATTTTGGGTAAAATGTTCTTTTAAATTCTGGTGTCTGGTGTGGTCATGGAGGGGAACTCTTCTTTGTGCACAACAAAGGATGAATCAAAATTTAATATCAAAATGCAAAACTTTTTCTCAAACAACAGCTACTAAGCGCTCCATCAAGAGAAACCTCTCTTCACCGTTTGGTATCGTTTGATATAATGCAATCACAGACCAGCTGGATAGATAAATATAAACACACTGTATGTAGGTCATCAATGTTTGTGATTTCTCATCATTGAAGGTAAATAACTTGCCTTTTGCCACCAACGTGGCCCCAAATGGCCCCAATTTGGAAATTGGCGCTTGGGTGCTTTTTTCTCAGAATGTATCACTCAATACAACTGTAAAATTAGCAACAGAGTAAAACTGAGATAGTCTTTTGTTTAGAAATACTCTTAATTATCTTAAGACAGGCCTGTCTGAAAAGCTTAACCTGTTTTGTGCCTGCATTTGCATTAATATTCTTACAAAAATACATTTGAGTATTGGTTTCGATATGGATTGGACATCTGACATCAGTATCAGCGTCAAAAAAAACCCATCTCTTTCCATACCTAATATTGTGTTGCGTCAATGAAGCCGCTGATTGTGAGTCAGCTTTGTACCTGCCTGCGGAAAGTAATGCAGCACTAATATTTAGCAGTTGCTCCGTTCATTTTCTTATGTCTGCCCACCCGGACTGCCCTCGCACTGTTGTTTTCCCACCATCTGCCAGCGGGCGGACGTTTATCTTTGTGCACATGGCTGATCATCTGTAACACTGCGTGTGTCCAGGTGTTGAATACAAACAGCTGTTGGGAGTAATAATAATAATAATAATAATGATAATAATGCTCACATTATGGGTGGATCCCCCAGGTCTAAGTCAAATAATTAACAAGGTCTTGCTGTGAATCTTAAACTGTATCATCTGTGTGTCAGTGTGCGGCTGTGAGAATGGGTTGGGGGAGAGACAGGGCTGATGTAATGACAGCTGCATTACTAATTGCAATCCCTTTGGTGCAAATGTCACATCATGCACTGTAATATGTAGTCGCAAAACGCTGTTTTCATCGGAAGGGCTAGTTCCTGTTTCTGAAGAATTTCATTTTTTCACAAACTGTGAGTTCTTTCGGTCCATCCAAATTATCTTCACTTGTGTGTTTCAGTGGGTGAGAAATTGCAAGCAGAAGTTAGCATTTGTTAGCACCCATGAGGCGGGTTGGGATGGGGGAGGGGGGGTGCTAGCGACAATTTCTCTGAAAAATCACATGCAGCATCTTCCAGACAATGTCCCAATTCTCAGCATAGCTCTCTGTGAAAAATGGCTGTAATCTTCAGAGAAATATTTTGCACCTCCCCACTGATTTCCATTAGCATTGCAAACAAATACTAACGCTTTTTTGTGCAAGCATCCCAGTGAATTTCGGAGAACTCCCAGACCATAATAAATCAGACATGAAAACCTCCTCTAACGCTCCAAGGCTCAGTTTTTGTTAGCGATCAGCTCGTGAACTCTCTGTACACACAGTCAAATTGTGAGTCAAACATCCTGGATAAAGTGCTAGTTGTCATTCACTCAATGTATCTGCTCCCTTAGGCCGTAGCTCCTCGCTTTAGTGCTCTGTGTGGTTCCCTGTTACGTCATTGCCACTGTCTTAAGTACATTCAGAGCTCATAAATTTGTTGGGAGAAGCAACCGCAGATCTTTAGTGGAGTGCTAAAGGGAAATTATGAACATAGCTTTTTGGCAGGCCGGTCCACACCCAAATGAGAACCTTATCTGACCTACTCCTGGAGGCAGTTGATGGACCTACCAGCTGGGTCTGCTTGTTCACACATACAGCGTACACACATCCAGGCAGACGTGCTCACCCTCCCTGCGGCTGTTTCTTTTTCTGACCCCTCCCTTGTTCTCTCTCCCTCTTTTTTTTTTTCTCTCTTTCTCTCCGCACACACACAAACACAACACACACACTCAGCCTAGGCTCAGTGCACACAAAACACGGGCCTCCATCAGTTTTGATTCCAAACATCTGCCCCTGGAGTGTACCTTCGTTACACAAGGGACTTTGCATAAGAGATTTATGAGACGCACCCGATCGCTTTTCCAAGGAGCTGTTTCAGGACTGTAGGCTGCTCCTCCCAACTGTAATGCAAATCACCCAGCCCTTCCTCAGATTAACTGCTGCCAGCTCCCCAACCAAGTATCAGGTTGTTGTCAGTGTTGCTTGCAGGAGGAATCGAAGAACTGAATACTCCTCCAAGCTGTTTTTCGCCAAGCGTGACCTAGTGTAGGGGCTTGCCGTGTTTTATGGAAAGTATTAACACAATTGGAATGCAGTCGTCGACAAATCAGACCGCTGGGCCGAAACGACCCATTGTGTGATGTAGCAGAGAGGCGGAAAAGTAACATTGAGTACATTTACGCAAGTACTGTGCTTAAGTACAGTTTTGAGGTACTGGCACTTTACTGGCATGTTACACTTTTAGTCAGGGTTCGTGCAAAGTCTTGAAAGTTTGGAAAATGCTTAATTTTAATTGAATTCAAATATACTCCTTTAAAAATGCTTCATTTTCAACAAAATCTGGTGTTTCATCTTGACAGTCACTCATGTACAAAAGGAATTCTGTCTTTATTTTTCGCAATGCATTTAAAGTAACAATCTCGATTAGATGATAAAGGCTTTGAGAGTCTGGAAATTTTGGTTTAAGTACCTTTAAAGTGCTTGAAAAGGGCTTGAATTTTACTCTTGAAGCAGTACAAGCCCTGTTTACTACACTTGATTTATCTGACAGCTGTAGTTACTGCAGAATAAACTTTTACACACCAATCACAACACACTTGTACTGGAGTAATTCCATTAGTTAGTGCTACTTTTACTTAAGTTAGGGATCTGAGTATTTTTTTTCAATACTGGACAATCCCAAAGAGGGTGTCCTTTATTGTGATTATAACCGCAAGAGTCAGGCTGAATGATTCGTACATACCTGAAATACCTGAAGTAGTCATAGTAAAGAAAGTTTGTAGTTTGTTTCCTGGTTGCAACAAGTATCATGACACCAAATTCCATTTTTCATAACACCGTCTTGCTTCACGGGAATCCTTGATGCAGTTGGAATGTGCTTTCAACCAATCGAATGGACTGAAACTACCTGTTGAATCTAATAGGGTGAATTTTAATATAAGGGTAAAGATTCATCTATTTCTGTGATGGGAGGGAGACAGGGATGTTGTGAATTGCGTAGACCCGACGCAGGGGTGATTTCCAGTCTTGATACCCGTCTCCCGTCTTGATCTAGTCTCTTGACCAGCCAGTGAACGAACAACACTGCTGGAGCTGAGCCAGGTCTTTCACATTACCAGCTCATCAGCTGACTTTTTACAGCTTCTGAACACTTACCTGCCAACGGCTTGTGCCTTTGAGCTTCACGATTCCGTTTTCATCAAGCGCCTCAGATACTTGCGAAACAGTAATTGGAAATAATAGAGGCGGGATGAGCGTGCCCACGTCTTTTATGAGTTAAGACATTTTGTGGTTTCCTGACTGGCAGCTGCCGAGCTGCGCCGGTGTGACACCAATCACAGGGAATTCTGAGAAGTTAGTTCCTCTTACGAAAGACAATACAAACTGAAAGCAAGTATTTGTACAAGAGGACCTTGGTGATCTGACCCCTCCCTCCCCACATTTAAACAAGCAACATTTTAGGATAATTGAAATATTATGAAATATCGGGGCAATTTTTATCTTCATATTTTTAATGTAATTTCAAATCAGTTTGCAGTTGACAGACCTCTGATTACACGTGTCATTAAATAAATAATAACAGATGTATTAAGCAGATGAGATGGGTGTTCTGCTGTGGTGCGTGTCATATCCACAACTGACTCTCGTGATGAATATATTCATGTAGCGATGAAGCTGCAATACAAATGTAAGCTCTAACACAACAAGTGTTTGTGTGTCTGAGAGCGAGCGTGATTGGTGGAGGTATTTGGCAGCATGTGATCCATCGCTGCCCTGATCTGATCTCACCTTTTGTCTGTCCGGGTTTGGCTGGGACCGTCCTGCCAGTGGAGAGCAGCCTCTTGGGACTTTCAGGAAGGTTGGCCAAGGGCAGCGCATGACAGCAGCTCATTGTCTCGCAGCTCTTGAACGCAACTCTCTCTGCGTCTCTGTGCAGCAGCTCTCCTTGTTTCTGTTTCATTCTCACTCACTTTCTCACATTCTCCGTCTCACACACACTCGCTACTAGCGACCTCTTAAGATGTGACTTTTGGCTAACACCTCGCATCAGTATCTGAGGGGGCGCTGCGGTGACTCACAGTGTACAGTGTGTATCACATACTAATGCCACGGCGGCGGGGGTTCGATTCTGACCCGCTCCCTTTGTTGCATGTCATCTCCTCTCTCTCCCCCGTCTTTTCTGTCTATTTATACTGTCGCTGTCGAGTAAAGCAGAAATGCCGAAAAAAATCTTAAAAAACCAAATAACAAAAAACAAAACAAGAATCAGTGTCTAATATATTGTATGTACCAGTAATGATTAGATGATAAGTAAGAAATTTTTGCCGTTGTTATCAATGAACTGTTGTTAAGTGCTAAAGCCTACATATTTTAGGGAATTTGGTTCTTATTTCTCAAAAGTTTAAACCACACTAATGTTAATAGTAGTGGTGGAAAATACAGTGCAGTTCTGACATTTAACATGAATGTTTCCATTTTGTGGGAGTTTATAGTTTTACTCCACTGCATTTCAGAGGGGAATTTCTTTACTGCACTACATTTGTCTGATGACTCCAGTAACTTTTACTTTATAAAATGAGTTTTTACATGTACAACATAAAATATGATGCAGTTGAAACTAGCTAATAGTATATGGATCAGTTAGAGCTAGAATATTGACAGACTTCTTATAGGTTAATGCATCAATACATTAACACTCTGAAGGAACATAACTCATAATGAATACTTTTATTTTTCATACCTAACTACATTTTACTGCTAATATTTTTTTTTGTAAAGAATTTGGCTACTTTTTCTAATCATATCACGAAGTAGTGATGTTTTTTGTGCTGATAGTTTTGGTGTGTTATTGATCGAACAAAAACCAGGACAATGGTGGATTATAATATTGGCAATATATCAGTTAGACACACACACACACACACATTCTTATGCTTCTCACTCTCTCGGTGCATACATGCCTGCCTTTCCCCCTCCCAAAGTGCCCTTGATAGGCATTGATTTTTGTTGAAATAATGAGACTCCGTGCTACTGGAAGGTCAGGTTTCTGCTGCCACAGAGCGGGGAGTCTGCGAGGGACGGTTGCTGCTGTTCCTGCCCCTGCTGTGCATCCCATAATGCCACTTTTGGTTGCCCCGGCAGCACCCTGTGCCTGGCTAGAAACCGGACACTGAGAAGACATTGTGTGCACTCATCATCATCATCAAAAAAAAAAAAAAAAACCTGTCAAAGAAGGAAACCGCCATATCTGACCTTAGACATAATAAAGTTCCACAGAAAATGTGAGTCATGATTTTGGATTTAGCGTTGCATGGTCTATTATTAGGAATCCTACTTTTAAACAAGAAATGAAGGCATGTCTGGAGATACAGTAGATGCGATCAGAGTTGCTTGTCACCCGTGTAATTGTGAACAAACAGAGACAAGACTTTTAGTCACCAGTCACTGCAGCGGTTTTGATTGCCACACACTCACATACCGAGTTACATGTTTTTTGTTTTTTTCTAGTCCTAACAATCTGTTGATGGGTGTTACTGCCATTGTTATCAGATCCTGATGGCTGGGTGTGTGGCGTGTGTCTGCACCCAGGGAGACCCACCCCCGAGCGCTATCTAATGAATGGAACATCATCTCGTCAATCACGGGCTTTGTTCTGCTCTGTCCCGGCTGTTTGAACTCCTACACAAGGGCAATCTGAACTAAGCGATGGGTTTTACTTGTCAGCAGTCCTCTGTTTTGTTTTGTTTTGTTTTTTTTTGTTCCCTCTTTTAGGGGGACAGCTCCACTCTCTCTCTCCTCTCTCTGTTTTTCTCCTCTTCGATTTGTTCGTTTGCTGTCTATCCCTCGAAAGAAAAAAAAAAAAAGAAGTCTGTATTGTTTTTCAGTTTCATTGGTGGCCTTAAGGTGCTGGAAAAAAAGGAAGAATGAAGTCTTCCAAAATCAGCAGTTCCAGCAGCAGCCTCAGCAGTTTTTTTTCAAAAAGGCAGTGAGAATAGATGAGACTCATTCAAACAAATAAAATCATTGCTGTAAAAGTCAGCGTTGCAGCCAGACTGGGGGCCCGCTAGCAGATCTACAGTTTCTTGTCATGTATTCTTCATCATGCATGTGCCCATGTGTGTCAATAGGCTTTTCTATTTTGTCTGATGTTATTAGTATCCATCAGGATCACAATGGAAATAAGTGTTTTAATACTTTCTTATATTTCTTATCCACCAGGATCAAATGTGCATAAATGTGTTTTTATTATGCATCGTGTAGATTTATGGCTTGTTTATCCCAAAATCAAAATCCAATCAAATCCTGCCCAGTGCCAAGTCACCAGAGCTGCCGTTGCGTTTCTCAACTCACACAGTGAAAATCTGACAGTTCAGGCAGTAGGCGTGGAAATTTCCCCTTACGTAACTTCCTCATTTGCTCCCTGCACAAGAAGAGATTTTGTGCGTTATGTGAAAATCTGCATGCGGCGGTTTGAAGGTGTTGTCATTTTTGCCTTTTTTTTTTCTCTTGAACAGTTTGATGCTGTGCACTAGATGTGTCAGTTTTCTTTGAAATATGACTAATATCAATGTATAAAGTTCATTTAGCAAGACTGGAATTTTACTGAATTGGTGAAAACAAAAATTACCTAGTAGTGATGCAATGATCTAGCAATCGTCCACTTCATGCCATCATTTTAAACAATATATAGGCTCAAAAATCGAAAATCTGCAGTTTCTAGTTTCTGATTTAAATGATTTTATGACACATAGAAAAGCGTCTGCACACACCACTGTTAATTCTGTTCCCAACCAATTTTAGAAACTATCTCCCATGTCCAGTCCTATTTGGGTAATAATCTGTGTGGATTTAGTCGTGACATTCCCAGCAGCATGTGTAGTCATTTTTCATATTTAAGAGGCTTCAATGTCGGCATCAGCTTAGTGGTTCAAATGACAGCTTTAGCACTGGCCTGTGGCAAAAACCAGTCGTTGTAAATGGTGGCTGCCGCACAGCCTAGTTACATGGAGACAGGCAAAGTATTCTTAATATTGGATCAGACAACTGTTTACATGCAGAGGAGTTCATGTAGGTAGATGTTTGTATGTCTGTCTTCAACATGTAATGATCTGTTTGGAGCTTGTAAGTTTGTAATCTTTCTGTTTTCTACTGTAGAGACACTGTAGCTGGTTAGCCAGTAGCACAGATGAGAGTGTGACCGCAGTGCTGCCTCCTGTGTATGGGAGGGCAAAGATAATCCTTCTAACTGTTTACATGCAAAGGAGTTCATGTGGGTAGCTGTTTGCAGCTCTACAGCATGGCTGCATGTCAACAGCGTCAGCTTAAAGGAGTAAACCCTGCTTTTTACCAGTGAACAATGAGGTCTCCCCCTTATTTTTTAAAATTTGATTTCATTTATCTAACCAGGGTAGTCACATCGAGAACAAATCTCTCTTCCAGTTGAGCCCTGGCCAAGAAAGGCAGCACACACATTTAAAAACAATTAAAACAAATTGAAAAACACTTAATGGAAAAGCATCCATAACATTAAAGAAATGTTTCCAAAAGTCTGGAACCGTGCCATGCAAAAGACAAAAAAGAAAAAGCCAGTTAATAGCATGAGCACGCATAATGAAACAGATCACTTAGCAGATCTCCTCATGCGTCCTCTTGTCAGTATTAAACAGCTAACTTTGTGATTGTGGTGCTTCATTCCCGGGCTTCAGCAGGCAAATGTTTTTGCACAGCAGGTTTTCAAATCCATCTTGCAAAAACATGCTTCAAATTTGCCACAAAACATCACATTTGTATACTTTTGCTCAGTGTTTCACTTAAATCCAGCATCTTTCACTCATTCTGTATTGTAAAGTTTTATTATTTTTTTTTAAACTAAGAATCACACTAAATTGCCAAATTGCCATCTGAATGTTGACTGATTTCTGAGTTAACAGCCAAAGATTTTCACATCAAATGGTTTTTCTAAAGAGATAAGCCAGGTTCTTGATGTAGAGTGAAATGATCGGGTGATCAGGTTATCCTAGTTCAGCTGAAGTGTTTACATGACTTTGGTACATTTTGAATGTGGTTCAATCTGCCCTGACCCCAGTCACAGAGATGCAGATAGAAAAAAATCACCCAGCCCAGACTAACTGTGGCAAATCGCCACAACACTGCCATATTCACCCTCAAGAAATGCACTCAGGGTTATTGGAGTGCATTATATCCCAGACCAGTCCTCTGTTACATATTCCCCAAGTCTCGGGTCTTTAAGATTTTTTCCACATCACATTATATCCCTTATTTATCCTCAGTGTCCAGAAGAGTGACACAGAGGTTCCTAAGTACATCACAGTACAGTAGATCCTTGTACTTTGGTGCCACGCACAAGTATTACATTCTCCATTCATCATGACTTCTGTGTTTCCATACAAAGCTCGCGTCCATTCTGTAGTGTATTGTCAGAGCAAATTATCCTTTTGTTCTTGGCGGCTGGCTGCAAGCAACGCCACGGCCTATTCCAAGTACGACTTTCACTTTTTCCAATGAGAGAATGAAAACCAGCACTTCAGAATGAACTCAGCGGCCACCGCAAACTTTTTTTTGTTGTTGCAAATTTGCATTTCTCAGTGCCATCTATTGATGTACTGATGCTATTTATCCACCCATCATTTTGTTTAAAAAAAAAAAAAATGAAGTCAGAGGGTTGAAAAGGAGTCGCTGTTTCAGATTTCAGCCAAACTGTAATTTATTGGCCCTGACAAGCCTGAGCCTTTTAGGCGATTGATCAGTCAGCGTTTTGAGGCAAATTGATGTCGCAGTGTGGTCGGGGGTGGTGCTCACATGATGCTGTGGAGCAGGCAGGCACAGGGGAGTAATGTGATCAGGGAATGCTCCTGTGTCTCTGCTCTGCTTCACTCTCCTCTGCGCTGTTTTCAACGGAGAGGGAACCAGCCATGTCACTTTGTTAATTTCGCTCTATCCAGCCGAGCCGAGAAGACGCCATTTTGCCTCTTCCTGTGCAGGGGCTCTGGTGTCGCTCTGTCTACCTAGTCCAACTCTGCTGCAGCTAGCATCCCCTTTATCCAGTTATGTCAGTCTCACGCAGCGCTCCCAACCCCCTCAGCCGTCCACAGATGCAAATGCCCCCCTTACTGTGGCCTCCTGGGACACAGCGTTGCTTTTAAAGAGCCAGCGGTCTGCCAGGGTCCATCTGGGACAGAAAAACATCAGCAGTGAAAGAAGGCATTTAAATGTTCCGGCCAACCAGTTGATGCTCTTATCCAATCAGTGAGCAGGTAGCGGGGGTTCAGGGTCTTTTTCAAGGACGCTTTGACAGGACGCAAACCTGCTGTCTGACCCCTTGATCACGGGATTGCCTCTCTCACCGCCGGGCCACCCCTCAGCCCTGTTATGTCTGAAGTTAATTTGCTGCACCCACTTTAGTTGTCTCTGCCCAGGGGCCGTATTTTTAAGTGCAATCTCTTATGAAACCGTTAAGGAAATTGCATTTTTCTGGCAAGGGGGAACTCCTCAAATTGAAGGCAGGTGGATCGCGTCTATTTTTTTTTGATCATTATCTTTGGAGGAATATTTAAGGGATGACTGCAATTGTTATTGAAGCAACTGGTGGATTTAGAAAATGAAAATATTGTCTCTTCCCTGCATGTTTCTGTCCGATTTCATTTCTGTAGGTCAGTGATTTTTTCCCCCCCTTTCTATTTATATATCTCATTTCAGATTAGATTATCATATGTCCTTGTCTAATTCTGGCCGGACTGAGAGGAAATGAGAACCCTACAAAGGCGTTCTTGTCCTTGGTGATCCAGCAGGGTTCTAATTTTGGCCTCCTGAGACCAGCAGCCGGCCTCTATTAGATTATGGCCACAGAGCAGATGAGACAGTAGGTGATGTATTATAGGGCATAATTGGAAAATTGCTCTTGAACTGAGTTGCTCTTTGACCCAGAATAGCTATATGCCGTTCACCAGGCAAAAGGGGTCTTTTAATGCATTGCTGTTGATGGTCAGATGTTGATTTCAATATAAAGCTGAGGAATGCAGCAGCAAGACGTTTGCTTGATGCTGATGGTTGAAGTTGCACCTGAGTTGCAGGGAAAATTGTTTCTGTTGTCAGTGTCAGGCTCGTTACTCAAAAAATAATGATTATACATTACTTGTGCAAATCCTGCCCAATTTTATGACTTTTCTTTGTAAACAGCCGTGCAATAAATGACTCTCTCACTTTGATTAATAAACAAGTTGCAGCCTAACACTGTCTGACACAGTACATTAGCCAAAGCAGGGAATTTTGCTGGAAGCAGTGGGCAATTTTGAGAGGTTTCAGTGTTTTTATTTTCTGCTCTTCTATTTCATCGTGTCGTGGCTCCACCGACTTGATGGAATTGCTTCCCAGTGGTAACATACATCACTGGACCCATTAGTGTCAGTGATGAGCCATGTAGCCTATTCCATCACCAGACCAGACCAGTCGTCTTTCATCTCGCTCCAATTCTGACAGCCGTGTATGATAGTTAATCAAAAATCGTTGAGGGGTACACACACACACACACACGCACACACTGAAAAGCAAGCGCACACACACTCAAATGCAAATTTATGAGATTGCATTTCACTTTTTATTTTGAAGTAGTATCACTTTATTGTCTCCTCGGCGGTGCAGTCATCAAGCCTGTTTTTGAAGCATGGCTATTTCCATCCAGCTCTTCACTCTCGCAGGGGGAGGAACAATCTCTCTACAACAAATCAATATATCTACTCGTGTTAGTGGGCCTAGTACTCACCGCGCTGGATGAAAGCTTTTACAAAGCTTTTTGTGGAGAAAGGAGATGATGCCTAACTAGCCCAGGGAGAGGGGAAGCGCTCAGAACAATGGCGTAATTGAGGATCATTGGGGGGAGTCCCTGCCTGTGTGGCTGTGAGTCTGGGCATCTCACTGATGTCCACTGGCCTGGAGACCCCACAGCAGAGGCCTCTTCCCTCAGGCATGGACGTGACCTCATTCAGCAGCCACCACACATGCACGCACATACACACACACACACACACTGCATTTATGTGTTGTCCACTTGTGGCCTTGCACCCTCTGTGTGGTCATCCTGCCTCACAGGACAGAGTTAGGCCTGTTATTAAAGGACAGATAGATCTCCAAGATGCTTTGTAAAGGTCTGATGATGGAGCGGAAGAGTGAAATGCAATTACTTCTTTTAAGTGAAGAGAAAGTGTGAAGTTCTGAGTTCTTTTTGGATGTGCTTTTGAATTTATTTTACCATAGTCTTATATAATTATCATCATGAAAAACCTTTGGCCAGCACTTACAGCACTGAGAGAGCGAGATAATAGTTCCAACAAAAGATGATTGGTGGAGTTTTCTTCCTCTCTGCCATCAGCCAGCGTTGCACGGCGCTATGGGTCGATGGATCAGTGGGCCGCCTACTCTACTCCTACAGCTCAATGTGCGTTTCCGTGTTCTGGCAGCCTGCCTAAGTTATTTTCAGCATCCAGATCTCAGATTTGTCTTCACTTTGTAGGCCTCCAATGCACATATCAGAGATGTCACGCAGAAACAATAAAACTCTAAGGCCATGTTGCTCACACAGTCCCACTGTGCCAAACAATGGGCAACTCAAGAAAATCAAACAGAGCACAATGACCAAAAAAAAAAAAAAAAGATGCCTTGGATTTTGTGGCCAGGTGCTGCTGAACTAATCTGCCGTCAGCCCAAAAAAAGCACAGGGATTGTTTCTGCACTTTTCTCTTGAGACCAATCCCTCTTCTCTATTGATTATCTTTAGAGGGTACCCTGAAAGCTACTGAATACAAGACTCCATGCAAGGCAAGGCCTTGTAAAGTCTTAAACCCCTCAATTGAATTTCCCTGCCCTTTGACTTTATGGATCGTGACAAGAAAAGGAAAATGTTAAGGGGATGGTAGCCAGGAGGTTTTTTTTCTGTAGCTGAAGAGCATACAGCATGTTCAGGTACCATCCAGCGTCTAGGAGAACTGTTTTTAACCCCATGAACTCAAATTTTCCGTTGTTTCCCTCTAAATAGCTTAAAACATTTTTTTCCATATTATATGACAATGTCACATACATATTCTGTATCTGAGGCTAGTTCACACTTCCCACGACCCAGGATGCCATTGTTTTATCGCTGCACCATCATATCAAACAGGAAACATCTAGATATCTTATGCAGCATTTTATACACTAGAATTTGAAATAAAGTTCTGTGTGTTTGAACAAAGCTCAGCTGTGCAGCATGCATTTGTAACGGCAAACCCATCAATGGGATCGTCAGAGCTGAGTAGGACCCAAAACTAACCCGAGATGGAGATTGTAAAATTAAAAAGTTCAATCACTGATAGCACTCTCCCCCCCTTTCCAATTTCTTCTGTCTCCAGATGGCAGGTCGTCCCATATGCCCCGCTCGCTGGGCTCAGATGTCACCGGCTCCATGGCCCCTCTGATCGGCGAGCGCAAGTCCTCCGCCCCCATCCACTCCAGCCAGCCCGTGCTCTTCACCTTCGATGTGCCTGTGCGCCACCCACACCACGGCTCTCTGTCCAACAGCGCGCCCCAGGACTACCTCCTCCTCCACCAGTGCATGAGCAGGAAGACGGAGAGTGCACGGTAAGGGTCGTGACCCCCAGGCGTCCTGTGTCAGTTTCCTGTTATCACATAATGCAGGTCAACATACAGGTTTATGGTGCTTCCTCAGCACAGACCTCCCTAGGGAGTTAGAACTACTGTTATAGGGGGAAATGTTGTCATACACACATTAAATCAGGCCAGGAAGACATTACTATATAAAAAAATGTGTGTGTATATATGTATTTGTGTGTGTGTGATATAGCTTGGTGGAAATATTATTATGGTGGTGTGTGCTGTGATTGATCAGCTGCTGGAGGTGTAAGGATACTGATCCACAATACTGTGCTCACAATACTGTCACAATATTAGAGACTATGATAAAATCTGGTGTGTGATTGAAAAAGTTTGGTTCAGGCTGTGTGTTTTTTTCCTTTGATTAAAGAGTAATCAGCAAAGGAGGAAACGTCCTCCTACTTTGACACGAAATTATGACACTGATTTGTGTACATTTGTACTCAGCTCCATTATGCATATTGTAATTTATTTTTGCATCGTGATATATTATGTCACAATACATTTCTACATGCCTGCCTGCTGCAGATAAAAATCTTTCAGTTCAGTATTTTTTTTAATTATATTGAAAATGAATTATAGCCCCAGCCTGTACAGTTTAAAGCATGAGTAATATATCATGCTTAAGAAATGAAAAAGAAATCTTGAGAACTAAAAGAATATGCAAAAAAAATAGGTTTCTGCTATTTTTCATTTACACTTTCCAGAATATTTCCACAATTTCCCTGGATTTAATCGAATACATTACTTAGCGTATGATGGAAATTATTTTCTCAACAAAATGGGGAAAAAGTTGAGAGGTAGGCGAATCCATTTTTGAGTAACTACAACAATGTATGTAAGCCTGCAGCCTTAGCCAGTCTATATGCCCAGTGAGGGAACAAACAGACCGAGGGTTTATATTAAATACACTCCTGAGTTTTCCATTAACATTCACCTCAGCTGCTGCTGCCATCATGCCTGCTTCCAAGAATCAAAGGCAGCTTTAATAATGATGCCATTCAGTGGCCAGCACAGTAGATGATCAATGAGGTTGAGGCTGCAATTCATCACTGCTATAGGTTTAGACTCGCCCAGGGTAGAACTGCCCTCTCAGCCAGACAATTTGCACATAAATCTGCTGCGCTGGACCTCTGTGAAGCCCAGGAAATCAAACCTCACAATCCATCTCATCAGCTTTATGCAGATATTCTTGTCACTCCCTCACCAGCTTCTGCTCTGTGGGTTTGCTAATTAAGACAGACATCTGATGATGGGTTATGATTCAAGCCAGAACGAGACCCCACTGGTCCAAGAGCCAATAGTACAGTTATGAGTTAATCTTTGTAAAGAGCTGCTGTGAATCCATAATGATGGAAAGCAGAATGATGGACGAAGTTATTGATTAATGATTCCAATCAGCGAGGAGACGCCAGAGCCTGTAGTCTGTGTTTTTAAGAATTGATGTAACACCTGGTGCGATCAAAAATGAAAAATAATGATAGTCAAAGGTTTCAGATAGATTAATTTTTTTTTCTTTTACGTATAATTCTTTCAAAAATGATGAAATCAAAGCTGAAGCAAGTCCCCATTAGAGTCCAGCTGTGTAGCCAATATGCATCTCTTCCAGCAGAGATTAGTGGTGATTTCTAGAGGAGTCTTTGACAACATCTCATCTTTGCCCCGGCCAGCTAAGGCAGGCCATTGCTCAGCTAACTGGGCAGAACTGTCTAAGCTGGAGGGTCGCTCCACTTGGCACTCAAGGTCAAGCCCTGCAGAGGAACCAGAATAAATGAGCCATGTCCCAAGGGTGCCTAACCAAGGCTGAGAAACTGTGGGAAAGTGGTTGCATTCACCCTCTCAGCGTGGATGCCCTCTCTCTCTCTCTCTCTCTCTCTCACTCAACATGTTAGATGTCAGCTTTTTAAGAAAATGCTAGCAATAGTATAATTGCATGGATATAATCACATAAGGTGCTCCAGCACTGATGCAGATGTGTGTTGTTTTTAAACATGCTGAGAACCGGATGGCTCTGCTGTCTCCTCTGAAGTGCTGCAGTATCCTCTAGTGGCCGTTTGGTTAATTACATTGATATTTCAGAAAAAGCCATGAGTAGATGGGTTTTAACCAGCTTATTAACATTGTTGGGGAGAGGCTGGCATTGAGGTAGGTGACAGATGTCTATCTGCAAGGGAGCTGTTAGGCCCTGTGGAAAACGGGCATGATAAAGACTGACGCGTTTGTATCTGTGTTGCAGAAGTGCCAGTTTCTCTCAGGCCACACGAAGCAATCTGTTTGTGGGCAGCGACTCGGCGGTGCAGAAGCTCTCCCATGGCTTCTCCCACTGTCTGAACGGCATGGGCGCCCAGCTGCACGGCTTCTACAGCCTGCCCAAGCCCGGAAAACACCAGCTACCGGTGCATGACGACTCCCCCCAGGAGGCCTGCTACGTGCTTCCACGGGGCTACAGCTCGGAGTCCCCGGCCCACAGCGGCCTGGGAGAGCTGGACCTGGAGAACGAGGAGGTGTACACCTTCAAAACGCCCTGCAACGCCCTCGCCGCCGTGCACAACAACGAGCGCCCGCCCGACAATTACGACCTCCCGACGCCGCCCGGCTCCTTCTACCAGATCCCCCGGACGTTTGATAAGAACCACAATGCCCTGACACCCTCCAGCTCCGAGTCGTCCTGCGCCCCCCCTCCCAGGCCCCCCAAGCCCAGCCAGGGGTCGGAGGGCCAGTGGGGGAGCCCGCAGTCAATAGGGAGTCAGAATGGAGAATTAAGCGCTGCAGTGTCGGTCATCCCACGCAGAAACACTCTCCCCGCTGTTGAGAATATTAAACTGCACAGAGGTAAACTGATTGCTTTTGCCACTTTTCTCACACATTCGCTCTGTAAACACCGTAGTGTTGCACGCTCCACACTTGTCTAGTATTTGTTTCTTCAAAAACAACCTCAGTTGACTCATACAGTTCTTTTGAAATCAAGCATTTCACCTGTTTCCTGTTTTCAAATGCAAGTATGACTTCACCAGTCCACCCACTTGTGGTATTGCAGTAAGCGTGCGCCGCTTCCCCTTCTTCTCGTCTTTCTCTCGCTCTTCTATCCCCCTTCCTCTATCTCTTGGTTGTACTGATTTAACTCTCGCAGCTGAGCAGAAAACAAAGAGGCCAGTCTAGCAGACACTGTTCTGCTGAGACACTAATGAAATTCAAGCCATGCAGCCTGCTCCAGAATGCCTCGTTCCAGGCTGATAAGCAATAAAAAAAAAAAAAAAAAAAAAAAAACAGGGAGCACTCACAGACACAATGCATGGCCTCTCAGTATGCTGTGCTCTCTGCCTGGCCAAACCCTTGCTCCGGCCTCACATATCCAAAGACAGGAAGTGACCTGTGGCCCTTGTTAGTGAGGCCACAGGCTGTTCACACACCTGTGTTGCCTCCACCAACAAACACTAATTATAACCCAGTGGAGCATTAAATGAAATGTCAGTTGCATTCTGTTTGTTTCACGAGGAACATGAGTTTACTGATTCAACGTATACCGCAGAGCGTCAAGTATTTTTGTCTCCATCAACCTCGCTTGCAACGATTATGATATCTGACTCACGGTTGTTTGGCGCTGCACTGTTTCACTTGTGCAGCAGTCCTTTCCTTTTAGAGTTTATGGCAGTGGTAAATATTGATTTGTCTCCCCTCTCTGCTTGCCTCTCTCCTCAGGCTCCTCCTTTGAAACCAACAGCCATCACCGTCCAGTCTATTTCAACAACTCAGGCCAGTCTGTGGAGTCTGTCAATGATGGCTTCAGCTCTTACCTGGTGAGTCACTTTCTCCCTCTCAGACAGATCCTGTCAAAGCAAAACAGTGCAGGGATAGAAAATGTGTTTCCACTTTTTTTTAGTCCAATTGAGGAGGGGTATAGCGAAACACTTCTCAGATTCAATACAATTTTCAATCCTGGAATCACAATTCAATTCAGTATTTGATTCTTTGTGTTATGATGTATTCATACAGAGTGCTAT